>SEYY01018296.1:72500-77500 GCA_009176605.1 Armadillidium nasatum
TATATATATATATGTTATATATATATATATAATAATATTATACCAGATTTATATATTTTATATATATTATGCCCAGCTTAATAGGAACGAACTTTTGTTCACGACTGTACATATTTTAAAAACTACTGAAGGTACGTAAAAAAGGATTATATTTTTAGAATCCTTGTCGAATTTCAGGTAGGAAAAATTGGGAAATAAAAAATAAATTCTTATAATAATAAAGTTTATATAAGTAAAGTTTACTTATTTTTAACTCTCGCGAGAATCGTACGTCTGGCAATGTCAGTTTTTTTCAATTTTTTTGAAATTGGAAAAATGGGAAATACCACAAATCGTCGACAGGAAAAGTAGTCGACAATATCATCATCACTCACGGGTCGGGGGGTACGGGGGCAGAGCCCCCCTTAGACAAATGCTCGGTATAACACCAAATTTAAGTTTGTTACGTCATCAATTGTCGTACAAAACCATTTTTATTTATTTATTTTTTTTATTTATTTTCAAACATTTTATACTTTTCCTACCTGAAATTCGACAAGGATTCTAAAAATATAATCCTTTTTTACGTACGTTCAGTAGTTTTTAAATATGTACCTGGAATATTTAAAAATATGTTTAAACCGAAGTCTGACCATATATATATATATATATATATATATATATATATATATATATATATATATATATATATATATATATATATATATATATATATATATATATATATATATATATATATATATATATATATATATATATATATATATATATATATATATATATATATATATATATATATATTTATATATATATATATATATATATATATATATTTTTGAAAAATTGTTCCTAACGAATCGTTGGGACAAGTGGCAAAAATGTCGCAACAAATTTCTTCAGTTATTTTTTTTTTTTAGAAAAATAAATCGGTGAAGCGACTTTCTTATGCTTAACATTTCTTTTCTCTAAAAATTTTACCGTGACATTTTTGCCACGTCCCAACTATTCGTTAGACAATTTTTGCAGTATATAATTTAGAAATGAACAATATTATTTGTTTTTCAATAATCAAAAATAAAAATGTGAATAAGATATGTTACATATATTACATGTTACCATTAATTTCTTACTTTTTATATATCACACATATCATATATATTATCCATTTTAGCATATTCCACATGTCTGCAGGGTGGTGTCGGCTATACTTGTTTTGGATAAGAATACCATAAAATACATCTTAATTTTCCATTTCCATGATGAGGAGCAAGCCCCTAATCTTACACGAATCCCAAAATTCCACTTATATATATATATATATATATATATATATATATATATATATATATATATATATATATATATATATATATATATATATATTATATATATATATATATATATATATATATATATATATATATATATATATATATATATATATATATCTATATATATATATATATATATATATATAGCCAGAGTTTACATTAGCATCCACCCATAACTCAAAAACTACTAATCTTACGTTAAAAAGGATTATATTTTTGAAATCCTTGTCGAATTTTAGGTAAGAAAAATTGGGAAATAAAAAAATTAATTCTTATAATAATTTTATTACGTAAGTAAATTTTACTTTTTTATAAGCCTCGCGAGAATCTTACGTCTGGCAATGTCATTTTTTAATTTTTTTTTAGAAATTGGAAAACATGGAAATCGTCTACAGGAAAAGTAGTCGACAATATCATCATCACTCACGGGTCGGGGGGTACGGAGGGCATAGCCCCCCGTAGACAAATGTTCGGGTTTTTACATGGCCTTCATTTTAATTTGCAACTGATCGTACATATATATATATATATATATATATATATATATATATATATATATATATATATATATATATATATATATATATATATATATATATATATATATATATATAATATAATATTTTTTTACATTTTTTAATATTTTTTTTACTGCAAATTACCAAGGATTTCAAAAATATAATCCTTTTAATGTACGGTTAGTAGTTTTTTTAGTTATGGGTGGATGCTAATGTAAACTCTGACCATATATATATATATATATATATATATATATATATATATATATATATATATATATATATATATATTATATATATATATATATATATATATATATATATATATATATATATATATATATATATATATATATATATATATATATATATATATATATATATATATATATATTATATTTAATATATATATATATATATATATAATATATATATATATATATATATATATATATATATATATATATATAATATATATATATATATATATATATATATATATATATATATATATATATATATATATATATATATATATATATATATATATATATATATATAATATATTGAAAACAACTGAATTAATTTATAGAGCTACAGTTGATAATAAATCCAATATGGTTGAAATTAACTATCGGAAGTTTATACCTCAAAAAGAATAATTTTCCAGTTCTCTCAGCACTTAATCTGCTAAGTTTTTCACATAGACCAGACCAACACCGCTATTTCAGCACATTAGAATGAGCACTCTAGTAATTTGTTCTCCCCATCTCTGACTTTGAGTACAGTGCTTCCAAAAACAATATTATGGTAGAAAATACACCAAACAACAGATATCCTATCCCGCATATCCAAATATATTATATATATATATATATATATATATATATATATATATATATATATATATATATATATATATATATATATATATATATATATATATATATATATATATATATATATATATATATAATATATATTTTTTTTTTTCCTCGCAATTTAATAATATATATATATATATTATTTTTTTTTTGAAATGGATTCTTAAATAAACAGCAGAGGTCGTCTGTAGTTTTGAATCATTAATAAAATATGGTGGTAACTTCAGACCGCTTTTCTCTGCGATTGATTTTGGCGTGAATGAAATGAAAAATTTAATTAAAATTTTTTTTGAAGACATTATGAAATTTTTTAAACAGTTCGTAAAGACATTAGAGACGGACCGGGTGTCAATTTTTCCAATATTCTCTAATACTCGTACAATGTTAAACACAAATTATGCTTTTATCATTTGCGAATGTCAATACGGAAAACCAATAATTTTAATATTTTGATGATTTTTTTTTTCCCCCTTTTTGTTCTGCCAAAAAAAAAAAAGGAAAAAAAAATTATAAAAAAGATAAAACAAAAAGAAAAAGAAAAAAATAATGAAAAAAAATAAAACAAAAATAAAAATAAGGAAAAAAGGAAAAATTTATTTTTCTTAAAAAAATAAAAGAAATAAGAAATTGCCATTTAAGCTTAATTTCCCTGCATAATTGTAAAATAACATAATTCATGAATAATAACTTGTTTCCGCATAAAAGTTTTTTTTTTTCTTACTAGTTTGCATTTTAATGTTGTTTGGAGAATTGATGGCAGATTCATTAAAACCTAAATTTGAGGGTAATTTCATTAATAAATTTTCCTACTTTATAAATGAGAGACTGATATTAAAAATTCTTATTGCCAAATACGTAGAAGGTAAATTGAACGACTCTCCAAATTTAAAATTCACATATTAAGAGCTATTATAACCAATATATATATATATATATATATTATATATATATATATATATATATATATATATATATATATATATATATATATATATATATATATATATATATATATATATATATATTATATATATATATATATATATATATATATATATATAATATATAATATATATATATATATATATATATATATATATATATATATATATATATATATATATATATATATATATATATATATATATATATATATATATATATATATATATATATATATATTATATCCTATATATATATCCGGCATGTCGGCTACTCACGTTTTCTCCAAATATATGAAACCGTGCAGGGGGTAGGAGACAGCAAACAGTAAGGGAAAGGGTTCAACCACCCCTTTCTTTTTATGGTCCAAATTGATCTTTGCTGGTCGAGAAATATTATAAATATTTCAATAATTTAAAATTTGATTTTTTTTTTTTTTTTACTTAAAATTTCTAAAAAAAAAAAAAAAAAAAAAAGTTTTTTTTTTAAAATATTTAAAAAAAAATAATAATAATAATAACTAAAAAGATTTACAGCTGTAGTTATAAATATATAAATACATTAATTTAAAATAAATAAATAAATATAAAAAAAGCTGTGTCAATAAACTGCTGGCAACTCTTCTTTATGAAAACCTGAATTTAAATTTCTTTGTTATAAGGGCGGGAAAAGAAAGTGAAGCTCCAAAATCAAATTTTGTGGTCTTTTGCCATTCAGTTTCTCGCTTTATTCGTAACAGGTTCGAAGAGCAAAAACTTTCGTTCCAATATTACGTTTCTCGCCTTTGCTTTCTACTTAATTAAAATAAAGGGCTCAGACAATTTAAAAATTCTTTTAAAAGGTAAGTTAATTTTTTTTTTTTTTTTTTTTTTTTTTTTTTTTTTTTTTTAAATTCAGATATTAATAACTTATATCTTTAAAGGTGATACATTTTACGACGCACTAAATTTAAATTGCATTATGCATTAATAATTATCATCCTGGTTCGTTGTTAGCATAGACTTTAACTAAAAGCTTATGGTTGTTAGTGTTAATTTCATTATTTGTCATTTCATCTGAAAAGGCATATTTAATATATATATATATATATATATATATATATATATATATATTATATTTATATATATATATATATATATATATATATATATATATATATATATATATATATATATATATATATAGTATATATATATATATATATATATATATATATATATATATATATATATATATATATATATATATATATATATATATATATAATATATATATTATATACGTATAAAAAATATTATTATTTTTGAAAATATTAAAAAAAAATA
>SEYY01018296.1:85000-89394 GCA_009176605.1 Armadillidium nasatum
TCCGCTTTACGGCGTTTGAAAGTGTGAAAGTCAAAGGAAGTTGGAAAAATAGATAAAGGGAGTGTGTTCCAGATTTTACCAGTAGAGCACATGTGAAAGTGGTTAAGTTTTCTGTCAAAGAGTTAGATAGAAAAAGGGTGAGACTGGGAAGGAGAGTTGCACGATCTCTCCTCAATGATGGAGAAATGCGACTTAAGAGTTCAAATGAGATTATATAAGAGAGTGATGCAGCAGGATAGCTAGAAAGAGACTTTAGAGAGTTGACAAACGAAAAGTCTTATCAAGGAACGCAATATGTGTGAATGTGTGTTAAACCAACCAAAATATGTGATGCATTCTCCATGCAAGAGAGAATATTAAGAGCAGAATGTTCTAGTTGTGCGTTTACGAATTTTTTTTTTATTGTTGTGGAGATTATTATGTCGAGTGGATATAAAAAGGAAAATGAGTTTTTGAGGCATTGAAAAGAACCATGTTTTATGATAGATCAGATGTCAGTTGCTTCAAGGATACCATCCTAGCATTAACCATTTCCTATTGAGTGTGTTGTCTTTCAAATGAAAAGGGTAACGAAAGGTGGAGTCATCAGCATAAGAGTTGGTAGAAAATGAAGTAATAGATAGGAGATCGTTGATGAAAAGTAGAAAAAGAGTTTGCGATAGAACAGAACCCTGAGGAATACCACAATTTATAGATTTTAGAGATGAAAGGTGACCATTTGCAGCTATAATTATAGAATGACCGGAAAGGAAATCACAGAAAAGGATAAATATCGAAAGAGGGAAGTTTATGAATCAAAACATTGTTCTAGACTCTACTAAGAGTTTTTGATATGTCTAGCGTCACAGCAAAAAAAAATTCATTGAAATCCGAAGAGCAGAAGACCAAGAAGGGGAGAGAACGGAAAGAAGATCACGGGTTGAATATTATTCACGGAAGCTATACTGGCGCTCTGAGATAAGGTTAGCAGACTTCAGATTCTAAAACATTGAGAAGAACAAAAGTTAAAGCGAAGGATGATAGTTGGAGCGTTGAGAGGAGTCCTCCCTCTTCAACACAGGCTGAATGAGGTTGAAATTAATAGGCAAAGACGAAACAGTAAACAGAATTCAGAAACAAGTTTTGACAACCACAGGAAAAATATTATAATGAACATTCGAATTCTTAGTTTTAAAGCTCAGAGAGAACAGGAATAACACCTTTATTACAATTCTAGGCAATTCTAGTTAATATCTCTGAAGTTTTGAAAACAGAAAAAGTGAATTAGAGACAAATGTTTCATAAAAAGAGGTCATCTTTAGCTGAGAGTAAAACGGCAATTGTGCCGTCGGAAGGTACTAGAGGATGGAAAAAGAAAAAAGAGTTGACAATTTTTGCAGAATACCAGAAAGATTTCAAGATGAAATATAAGTAGCATGAGTCTCTAGAGTAGGAAGACAACAGTAATTCCTGAAGACAGCATCTCGGCGACTTATAGCACTAGAACAAACAGAGTTTAAACAAAATTTATTTGTTTTAGTTGTAGGGAAAGAATATGGAATATACTCCTCCATGCCAGAGAAAATCACCTTAATTATGCGTTTCGTGTTCTTCGCATTCCGAGGAACCATTCTCTCTGAAGCAGAAATCACTCCAAAGAAATCAAAATAGTAAGTAATTTCCAAGTCTCACCAGTTAACAGCTACATAGTGCCAAGAACTTAGGTGAGGGCTTTCCTGTGGAAAACTGGAAGAAATGGAACAGAATACAGAGAAAAGGTGATCGGAGGAATTCAGAAGTGGAGAAAGTTAAACAGAATTGGAAGAAGGGTTTAAAGTTATGAAATGATCAAGAATTTTGGTTTAATTACAAGATGATCAGATATACAGGTAGGGAGCCTAACCTTTTCCTCAAAGTCATTTTAGATCGAAAAATGGTATAGGCGAATTCACCAGCTGCATTTGGAGAATTAGAGGAAAGCCATTGTCGGTGGTAAACATTGAAATCACAAAGAATAAGGAGAAGATGAGAGAACGCGTTCTATTTTGGAGTTTAGATAATCGAAGAATTTAGGATAGTCAGCAGAATAAGGTTTTTTATTAACAGAACAGATTAATTTAGCTGTATACTGGAAAGAGAACCTAAAACAAAAAGTACTGAATTCAGAAGATTAAAAATTAGAAACACGAGAACAGACGACTTCGTTGTGCACATGCGAACAACACTCGCCTTTGACTTTAAATTGAGGACAGAGATAGTAAAAGAGAACAGTGTGGAGTTGGCTTTCAGAGAACTCGAGCGCCCGAGTTTCGGTCAAGAAGAAAAAAAAAGTGAAATTAGAGTAAAGGTCTCGAACGTCGCAGAACAAGCCGGTTATCATTTGACTGCACTAGCAATACCACCTGAGGCTGTCAGTTCTCATGTGGTGATAGGAGAGGGGTGGCTAAGGGGCTATCTTTGAAAGTTGCCCCTGTTTTTTTCTGTGTCTGTTCTAATTTAGGTCATTTTAAATTTTTTATAAAAAGAAAGATTAATGTGTAAATGTTTGTGGAAAATAAATTAAGGGTTTGTCAATTCCCTTGCATATGTATATAGGAAGACATGAAAATGTGCGCGAATTGGGGTGAACCATTAGGCACCAGATAGAAATGGGACGTTCTCTATAATACACCATATGCCCAATGGTAGGTAATCTCATCGCTTAGAATAGTATTACGCCATTTCTTTCTTTCTCTCTCTCTCTCTCTCTCTCTCTCTCTATATATATATATATAATATATATATATATATATATATATATATATATATATATATTATTATATATATATATATATATATATATATATATATATATATATATATATATATATATATATATATATATATATATAATGTAAGATTTTTATTATATCAGTCATCCTCTAAATATTGTTGGACAAGGAACTCACAAATTCGTCATTCCTAAAGAGAGTAAAAAGGTTGAAACATTCACTTGGACTGTTCAACTTCCCGAGTTTATGACTTGTTCTCAATGTGTCATTCAGTGGACATATTTTGCAGGTTAGTTTTAATATCCTTTATATCAATTGATCTGAATATCTAATAAAGAGGAATATCGGACATCAAAATGAAGTCGAATAATATGCTATTAATATATTATCTTATTATTGTTCTTTAGTTTTGAATATCTTTAAATATTTAATTATTTTTTAGAAAAAAATGATGCTTATACACCAAAGTTTTTTTTCCTCAGATGATTTTGTTGGTTTTGAATCGTGTGATAGAGTTAATTTACTGATTGTTACAACAAACTTTGGTGAAGGTTAAGCAGATTTCTGATCTTTCCATATATCGAAAGATCGATATATCTTAGATTAAGATTTAAAAGTTAAAATTTTAAACCTTAATGTTTGAAAAATCTATGTTTAATCTTTTACTGTATATTAGAAGTAAAATCTCGTTTAAAAAATAGTTATTTATATCTGGGAGTTGGGAATTCGTTTCGTATATATTAAGATGTCTTACCTACACACAGCGATCTCTTGAAATTTGTACCTTCTAAATTTGATGTTCCAATTTTAATATTTGTTTCTCAACCCTTGTAATAATTTTGTTTTTGCAATTATCAGCAAATAAAAAAATCTATCTTGTTGATATATTAGCTATCTTTATATTAAAATATTAAGGTCGTATATTATGGGAGTTTTTTTATGGATATTGTATTTCCTGGTTGAGTGGAAATCATCCTTATCTTGGTAGTGAGGAGACTCACTTTATCATTTAATTGAAGAACAACAAAGAATAATAGTTGGTTTGAGAACACAAAAATGTTCAAATTTGTTGTAGTCAACTCTATAATATTTATATTAAAACTTTATGACTAGTCATTTTCTGTATAAATCATTTCAACTTCGTATATTCAAATAATTAATTTAGTACACTGCAAAAATTGTCCTAACGAATCGTTGGGACAAGTGGCAAAAATGTCACAATAAAATTTACAATACTGAAAAGGCATATTAAATATAAGAAAATTGCTTCACCGATTTATTTTCTAAGAAGAAAATAACTGAAAAAAAAATTGTTGTGACATTTTGGCCATTCGTCCCAACGATTCGTTAGGACAATTTTTGCAGTGTAACAGCTCTCAATATTCACTGTTGTCTCTCTCGAAGTCCCAATCTACCTAAAGTTTTTTCCTTTAATAATTTAATAAGGCAAAATAGTTATTTGACTATATGGTCAATTGCTTAAATAAGAATTACTGTATAAATTTATCTACAAATTTATTTAGCAATTTTATTACCATTATTATTATTATAATTATTATTATTATTATTATTATTATTATCATTATTATTATTATATATTATTATTATTATTATTATTATTATTATTATAATTATTATTATATT
>SEYY01018298.1:0-17509 GCA_009176605.1 Armadillidium nasatum
ATAAGTTTTATAATCCATATAAGATTTGCTAATTTTGCTTTCAAGTAAAGCTCCTGGTATCAGCGGGTTTTGGCCGAACATCAGCATGGATGCTGTAATTCCGCTATCTTCTATGGGAGCAGTTCTCAAAGAAAATAGTGCGAAAGGTAGAAGATCAATCCACTTCTGTTTACACGTAGATACTTTCGCAAGCATAGACCTTAAACAACTCAACAGCGTCCTATTCTGGACCTCCAAGGCTCCATTACTCTCTTGTGAATAGCTTCTTGAAGTTACATGCTTTATTCCTAATATTTTGCACACACTTTGGAAAAGCCCTGAAGTAAACTGAGGCCCTCTATCACTTATAAGCATTTTCATTACTCCTCCTACGGGGAACATTTCCCGTACCATAGTATCAGCTATAGTCTCTTTTTCTACGTTTTTCAGAGGAAAAGCCCATATGTACCTGGAGTACCTGTCTAAAAAGGTTAATAAATATTTATACCTCCTGCATTCCGGCATCTTAAGAATGTCAACATGAACTATTTCAAATTTCTCGGATACCTCCTGAAACTTTTTATATTCCTGGGTTAATGTTCTTAATGAGCTTTGCCCTTTGACAAGGATCACACGTTCTCACAAACTCTTTCACTTTTGCATTCATATTTTTAAACACGAATTCTGATTTCAAGCTTTTCACCGTTCTTTGAATCCCTAGGTGCCCCCTTCCATGGCAATACTCAATCACTTCCTTTACGCACTTTTCAGGTACATACACTCGATAATAACCCAGCGATATATCAACATACAAGCTCTACTTCGGTATCTTTATACCAAAACTTTCTTTTCGCTAGATTTAATGCAGTTGCTTCTTCACCTGTAATATATTTTTTTTAATCCTTCATCTCCTTCCTGAGCCTCCTTTAACTCTTCGTAGTTTATTTCCCTTCTAAATTTATTTAAAGAATCTGCTGAACTAATTTTAAATATTTCTACAAATACAACCGCCTTCATTTTGGTTTCAATGTAGAGAGGCTCGATTTTGTACCCTGCCTTTCTTGTGGTTTCCCGAACTTTTCATTTACTACATCATCAAGACAACCAGTCTTTTGGGCATTTAATTTACTATGCACTCCGCCTCTTCTAGAATGGCTGCCCTAAGCTCCTCCCCTCTTGTAGTACGCGTAGGAATTTTTTCGGGGCTCGCAATTTTGATTGCATAAATTCTATCTGCATCTGCTTCCTTAGCATTGACCGGATTTTCTAAATACCTGGATAGGTAATCGGCTAGCACGTTTTCCGATCCTTTTATATGCTCTAACTCTACGTCAAACTCGGAGATAAAGGCTAAATATCGCTTTTCACGCGTGTTCAACGCTGCGAGTCTTTTTTTTTTTTTTCTTTTTTTTTTAAAAGCCTGCTTGACTGACAAGCTATCTGTCAGTATCTTCACCTTTCTTCCTATCATGAGGTGTGAGAATTTATTCATTGTCTTTTTTATTGCAAGGAGCTTCTTGCTAAACACCGTATAAGACCTCTCACACGGCTTTAAAACCGCACTATAGATCTCAAAGGTTTTTTCTCTTCATTATCTAGGAAAATGGCACCTGCAGTAGCGATAACGCTTGCATCTGTGTATATAATTAGAGGAGTATCTCCTTCAGGGTACTCTAGCTCAACTGCATCTAGCAACGCTGACTTCGCTCCTTCAAATGCTAATTCTGAATCGCGATTCCACTTTATTTTCCTTGAACTGAAAGGTTTTACTCTCAACTCACGCGTCAGTGGTTGTAGAATATGAGCAAAATTCGGAATATAAGAACGGGAAAAGTTAAGCGCCCCTATAAATGATCTGAGTTGCTTAATTGTCTTAGGTTTTGAAATTCTTTTAATAACCTCGACTCTCTCTGTATTCGGTTTCATTCCGCCTCTGCAAATGTCGTATCCTAGGAAGGTTACCTGCTTTTCACCAATCATGCTCTTAGATCCATTTAAATAAATTTTGCAGTAAGAAAATCGTTCCAACACTTTCTCTAATATTTGTGTTATGCTCTTCTTCCCCTTCGGTAGCAATTAGTATGTCCATCTATATAAACAAACACATGTGGAAGGTCAGCCAGCAATATGTGCATATATCTTAGAAATGCACCCGCTGAATTGCAATATCCCTCGACAATTGTGCTGTAGCTAAAACTTACAAAAGGAGTATTTATTGTGAAGTACTTCTTACTGTGTTCATCCAATGGAAGATTATAAAAGGCTTTTGTTAAGTCTAGCTTGATAAAAATTTTGCATTTTGCAATTATATTGGCTACATCTCCAAGGTTCGGGAGTGCGTAGCAATTTCTAATTGATATTGAATTTAGTTGCCTCAGGTCTGCAACTACCCTCATCTCTGTCTCATTCTT
Organism: Armadillidium nasatum; assembly: GCA_009176605.1. Taxonomy (NCBI): domain Eukaryota; kingdom Metazoa; phylum Arthropoda; class Malacostraca; order Isopoda; family Armadillidiidae; genus Armadillidium; species Armadillidium nasatum. Next base: position 2,391 of record SEYY01018298.1, read on the forward strand.
TTTTAAAACATTTATGGAGAAACCCCATTCGCTGTTGCTTCTACTTATTACTCCTGCTTCGAGCAATTTCTGCAGCTCCGCTTTTGTTTTATTGTATAGACTAGCAGCGAGTCGCAGCGCTTTAATATTGATGGGTCCCCCTTTTACCTTAATTTGGTATGGGAAGTTACTTTTAAGCTTCTGCCGAACCCTTTTCGGTAGAGGACTTCTTACGGCTGCCCGCAACTCTTTGCCTGTCGTGACGTTACTTTTTTCATTCATCTCTATACTCGCATTCCCACTGTTGCCAAATTTTGCCCATTCATTCATTTGCTCAATTTTTAATTTCGAGTTCAATTTTAAATAAGGGTTTTCAAATGTTTAAAAGTATTAATAAGTTGGACAAGAGAGAGAATAGGGCTATTTGGCAAATTGCAAGATAGTTTAAGAGTATAGTCAGGAAACATACATTCTAAAAATTTATTATTACTACGGGAGTTGCCAATTAATACTAAAATTGTTTCAGTGTCAATTAATATGCTTTCGTTAAAATTTAATGAAAAGTTGTTACTACTTAAAAAATCTAAACCTAAAATGGCCATCGGCACATTTGCCTTTAACACCTCTACTTTATAAAAGCTCCTCATACCAATTTCAATGCTCAGCGTCTCACTGCCATACACCTCTACAGGCGTCTCTTTAGCAGCAATAAAGTTTCTCACTATCTCACTCCTTCTCTCCTTTGCACTTGCAGGGATTACGCTTACAATTACACTACAGTCGATCACGAATAACCTACCTGTTACTTTTTCTTCTACCTTATAAAGAGGATACTAGAGGTGGACCGGATAATAATTTTTTACTATCCGCTGATGCGGTTGCGGATATTTAATTGCGGATATCCGCAAATGTGGATGCGGATGCGGATAGTTTAATTTTTTAGGAGTTTTTGCCATAGATTCTTGGAATTTTAAATATAATATCCAGAATCTATGTTACCAGGGTGTGGGACGGGCAGCCAACTCTTGAACACCACACCAACCTCTTTCCCCAACCTCCACCCATATGGAAAAAGGTTATATATATATATATATATATATATATATATATATATATATATATATATATATATATATATATATATATATATATATATATATATATATATATATATATATATATATATATATATATATATATATAGCCAATAAATCAGTATTACCTTCACACTTCACAGTTTCACATATTCCATTTGAAGTTAATAATTGGTAAGTTATTTTTTAGAAATAAAAGCTTTTGGGCTCTTTCAGGTGAAAGTTTGGTTCGCCTTTCGTCGTAAATGAGGCCTGCTTCTCTGGAAAGACGCTCACTAGCAACACTAGTTGAAGGACATGCTAAATAAGTCCTTGCCAGCTGAGCAAGAAAAGGAAAACTTTTGCAATTATCTCTCCACCAAACCAGTTGGTCTTTATCTGCCTCCAAACGTGGGAGTTTCAGATAATTTTCAATAATTGATATTGTATCCTTTGACAATTCTGACTGTGATTCTTCATTGCTGCTGGAAGCTAGAAGATCTTTCATTGATTTAGCAGTGCTTAAGATAGATTTTGTTTCTTTGGTATCTGACAGCTTTTGCTTTTTCTTGAAAGGCGTTATTTTAGCTGTTTCTATCATCTCATCGCATAAGCATCCTAATTTGATTTTAACATTCTGAAAAACAAGTAGTTTAAAAAATTTTGTTTTGTACCTAGGATCTAAAAAGGTTGTAATTGTATAAGCATCATCATTTTCCAGGTTTTCAAATCTGTCGTTCATCTCCTTCATTAATGTTTCAGTCATCCTTGAAACTCCCTTAGACTTAATAACATTTGTTAACACAACTTTCAATGTTGAAACAAGTGGTATCACATCTGACAAACATGATTCAACTGAACTTATAGTCTTTGTTAATTCTTCAAAAGGCTTAAGGATATTAATACAATTATTTAAAATGTCATTTTCGTCAGCTGCTAGAGGCTTTATTTTTGTGCTGCTTGAAGCATAAAGGCAAATGGCCTCATTAATTTCGCTCATCCTCTCAAGCATATGCAAACTACTATTCCAGCGTGTTTGAATATCTTGAATGACAGAAAGTGGACGAACATTTAATCTTGTTTGTATTTTCTTCAGCTAATTTTGGGCTACAACGGAGTGATTGAAATGCGTAGCAAATAGCCTACATTTGGTTATTAAATCGGATACACATTTTTGACTCATAGTGGAATTTTTAACTATTATCTGAGTTTGGTGTGCAAAGCAATCTACATTTTTCACTCTTGCCAGAGAAAGTGCTTTTTTTTATGTTTGTGCCCGAATCCCTGACTACGCAGTGCACTTCATTTAATGAAATCTTCCATTTTGTCAGCATCTTTTCAAATACAGTTTCAAGATAGTCGCCTGTATGGCGCTCAGAAAGAGGTTCTGCATTCAATACAAAGTTTTTCCTTTGAAAGTTTTTATCGATTGCATGATACGTAATTTTTTACTATCCGCGCATGCGAATGCGGTTGTGGATATACAATTGCGGATATCCGCTGATGCGAATATTGGAAAAATGATGCGGATATCCGCAGTTGCGGATGCGGATGCGGATATCCGGTCCACCTCTAGAGGATACCTTACTTTATTCCTTAACCTTTCCGAGGCATTCCTTTTCTTTTTTTCAATACTCGCTTCTACTTCCAAAATGGGCGTGGCTTCTGCTCTTTCTGTTATATCTTTCTCTTCTATATCCTCACCAATTATAAAAATTTTATCATTAATTACCTGTAATTCCTTTAGCATTCTTAGATTAAAATAAACACATTCATCGTATTCGCCGTTATCATTTTCCTCATTACTATAAATATCATTATTATTATTATTATTATTATTATTATTATTATTATTATTATTATTATTATTATTATTTTTATTACTATTAAAATTATCATTATTATTAGTATCACTGTTATTAGCATTGTCACCATTATTACCATTACCATTATTAATTCCATTATTATTATTACCATTATCATTATTATTACTATTATCATTACTACTATTATTATTATTATTGTTATTATTATTATTATTATATTATTATTATCTTTAAAGGACTCATAATCAATCAAATTATTTATGTTCTCGTTTACGTTCAATTTTTCCACGTAACGTCTAGTGAAAGTTTGGTTTACAACCATTACGCTAACGACGCCCCAAAATCTTACCGTCTGCTTCTCTTTAAGTTGTAGTCTATTGGGAGTTGTCTTAACTCGTTTCCTGAATTGTCAGTATTAGCGGTGTAGTTGGTCGTTCTCAGTGGGTTATTTTCCTTCTTTAAAAGAGGTGCCATAGCACATTGTCCGAATTCACATTTATAGCTTTTATATCCGTATTGTCGATGATATAAACAAAGTCCTCTATCTCTTTGATAGTCTGCGTGGTTTCTGCCAATGTTGCTATCTCTTCTGGCGCATGCGCTTTTGCCACGTTTTGTAAATTCCCCGTAGTCTCTTGGATTTTCCATTTCATAGCGATCGCTGTATATTTTTCTGCTATGAAATTCACGTTACTTGAAAGATCCTTAATTTGTTTCAAAATCTCAGAATGATTCTTTATTCTCTTAAACAATCGCTGTCTTTCTTTTCTTCTTGTTCGTTGGATTTGGCAGTCCCGCTAATTGTGCTTTCTCGCAAGGAGAAGGCTTGCCCCCATCCCTTGTTCCCGTGGGGGAATGGGTTTTGTGTCCCTTCGAGAGTAGAAAACATTCTATACATGTTGTCTGCGATTCTCACAATTTCTTCTATTGAGGCACTCTCTACCATAGTTTGCAACGAAATTTGAATGGGGATTGTCATTTCTGATAAAAATAGTTCTCTTATGAACTTCGCGTCGTTGTTCACCAGCAATGAATAATTAGAGTTTCCCAATGCATTTCTATCTCGTTCCAAATATTCGGATGGCCTCTCGTCTGGTTTTAGCCTGTGTTAAAAAACTGAGCATACACTCTCCCTGAGACATGGAGCATATGTGGTTTCTATGTCCTGTATCAAATCGCTGTAACAGTTATTGCTCAAAGGGAATGTTAATTTAGCAATTAGAGTGGTGGGTAATATTGTAGATAACAATTTAATCTTCTCTTTAGGATCGTTAACCGTATACAATTTAAATATGTTGTTAATGGTATTTACCCACTTGATGGCGTCTGTTTCGTCAAATCGGAGCAAATGGCTTGCATATTATGGCCATTGGTGGGTGGACTGCTTTCGTGGGGGAGATTTAGGGGAGTTTGGGGATTCTCTTCTGTTTCTGCGTCTTGAAGTTGTGACTCGGGGGAGAGAATTCTCCTTCCTCTCTCTAAAAGAATCGTTGTCGGTTGGAGTTGGAGAGGAAACTTCCTCTCTGTTGGTTGCATCGGAGTCCTTAGGTAGATTTCTTTTCCCCTTTCCCCTAGTGGACCTTACTTTTGGGGAGTTTTTCTAATGCGTAGCATTTTGTAACTGTCTTTTCTTGAGATTTCCCCGATTTTCGAATTCTCTCTATTTTCTTGAAGTGTCTGTTTGTTTAACCTCCACCTTCTTTTGCTCTTATGTAGCTCAAAAAAAATCACTGTCAATTCAATTTGCAATATTGCAAAATGTCACTCTGGAGTCACCAGAATTTGCAACTGCCTTACAATTGCACGGTTTATTAAGAAGTATAGGTTTAAGAATAGCTTTGCTCACTTATTACGTTTATTTCTTAAGCCTAATAGTATAGGACAGTCAAACTTTTCATCACCTTAATTAATATTCTATCTTCACTACAAGGGATTTAGGCAAGGTTAATAATCATAAATTCTACAGTTTATTGAGCACTCACTACATAAGTTTTGAATTTATAAGGCACTTCAAACCCACTTCATTCCCTTTATATCAATCCTTATTTGCTTTGTTTAGAAGAAAGGTATTCTCAATACCTCCTTAACGGCACTCTGTTGTGGCCTCCACAGACTCTCTCTTCTGCCTTTCTCCTCTAGCCCTCACCCCTTTTGAATATCACCTGATATAAGTTTAAGGAGCCGTGTTTCATTTCTTTATATATATATATATATATATATATATATATATATATATATATATATATATATATATATATATATATATATATATATATATATATATATATATATATATATATATATAAAATAATAATACAACGATGTGTAGATATTTGGAAATTTGTATAAAAAGAGTCTAGCTCATTAACTAATGCTTTGATAAATAAATTGAATTTATGGATAAAAAAAGGTGCCTTTAAAACAGTTAATCATAATGTACATATTTAAATATTTACGAAGCAGAAACATCTTGCAGAACATAATTAATCATGCTCTGTTTACTTTATGAAAGCCTAGATGTTAGTTCAAATATAAAGTTTAAAATTATCGCTCAACGTATGAAATTTGTCGTATTGTCGACAAGGTCTGTGCAATAACACCGTACGGTATCTTTTCTGTGGAAGAGAATGGCCATGTTGATAGAGAAACATGTGCGACACCTTACAGAACGTTTATTTCGTGATTTTACAATATATACACTTTGCTATCTTGGAAGTGCAACTGGTTAACTGGTGAACTACTTGCCAACTATAATTACGTGTAAACTACCAGTATGTTAAACTAATAATGAGCAACACCGCCTCTGGTTCTGGTTCTGATGACAGCTTGCATACGGTTTTTCTTGAAAGTTTCAACTTAACAGTACAGATATTAAAAGATATTGATATTTCTATTTTAATTTTTCATTGCAAATTCTAGTGAAACAAATATAAACAAAGTTTACCTAATAAGTTATCGCATTTAAGCCTTTTCTATTGAAAAAACTCTCCTAAAGTAATTTTGAACAAATAATAATTTAAAATATGTGAGTTATTTGACAATTAAATGAATTGTCAAACAACTCATATTTAAATTCATCTTGTGGCTTATTTTTTTTTTTTTTTTTTTTTACATCACCACCACCACATTATTCCAGGGGGTCAATGAGTGGGTGCTAAAGCCATAAAAAAAATTGTTTGGACTAAAAATGAGCTTCTAAAAAACACATTCCTTTTTGAAGTAAGATTCATATATTTTTATTTTTTTTTATCTAGTTTTATATTTAATTGAAGTAGTCAATTTTTTAGTTTATAGTTAGCTTCGATCGAGTTTGAATGTGCGTGAGGAAGCCTTGTGTTTGTCATTTTAAGCGTTTCGTATTTTAATTTAGGTTTTAGCCTGTTTCAATTGTGATATATATACGAGTATATATATATATATATATATATATATATATATATATATATATATATATATATATATATATATATATATATATATATATATATATATATATATATATATATATATATATATATATATATATATATATATATATATATATATTATAATAATAAAATATTAAAAAAAAAAAAAAAATTTTTTTTTCCTTTTTTTTTTTTTTTTTCTTTCTTAGTATTTATTTTAATTTTTCAATTAGCCTCTTTTTCAATTGTGCCTTAATTTGTGTTTTAACTTGTGTGTGTGTGTGTTTTTTTTTAGTTTAGTTAATATTATTTAAAGTGTTAGTGTTTTTTTTTTTCTTTTTTTCTTTTTCTGTGTTTGTGCTTTTAGTAATAAAAATTCAGGCCCCGAACTTCAGACGTATGAAAAATTTTAGTTTACAGCAATATTTTACGAGGAATTTAAGCTAAGTTTCAACTATTTTCTTTTAATATACCGTATCTATTAGCGAATTTTATTTTTAATTATTTAATGTAATTGATGTACTTTCTTTTAATTTTGTTTTAGGTCCCGTTTTACCTTAGTTTTCTATGAGTATATAAATGTTCGTGCGTTTGTGTGTGTGTGTGTGTGTGTGTGTGTGTGTGTGTGTGTGAAAGTGGGTGTTGTGATCCTTTGAATGTCAAGATCGAATGGACGTGTGGGTGGGTGCAGACGGAGGCTTTCTATTGACTTTGCCAACGTCCGTGGTCCCCGCTCTAATATCGAATCTGTTGAATACCACCTCTCTAACTCTTATCCTAACGTTTTTCTTCTGCCTGAGACCCATTTGGACAGGGATTCTTTCTCTAACAACCTCAATGTCTCTAACTACAACTTTTTTCGCAATTTCCGACTAAATGGTGGAGTCTGTGCCTATATTAACATTAACACTCCTGTGACACGTCTCGTAAATATAGAATCTCCAAATTTCGATGTTTTATGGAATAAAATCTCTTCCTACTACTACAATTATCTTGTGTTTCTGCCACTGCTCCCCTAATGGAACAGATTTTCCAGTTCTTTTCAATACTTTACTACTTCTCACAAGACTATTACTTCTTCTCATCCAAATGCCGAGGTCCTTTATTTAGGGGATTTCAACGTACACCACACTGAATGGTTGGGCTCCTCTCATACTGATACAGGTGGGAGGGAGGCCTAATCATTCAGCATTTCTTAACGATCTAGAGCAGTTGATTAGGGAACCCTCACACATTCCAGATAGCCCTAACCAGTTCTGGAACACACTTGATTTATGCTTCACAGCTACTCCTAGATATAAATACACCATTTTCCCTCCTATTGGTAACTCTGACCATAATCTTATAGCTCTTAGTTACAATGCTTTCTCTCCAACAGTTCCACCATGCCCTAAACGTACTTTCTGGCACTTTAACCAGGATAATTGGGGCAGTGCGTCGCTTCTTTGCTTTGAGTGAATTTTGCTTTATCTGTCTCTGCTGGAAAGGTAGGGGCTGTGATCCTTGATGGGATTAGCAGATTCATTCCATCTTCAACTGAATCTCTTTCTCCTCAAAATCCATGGTTTGATGGCAACTGTTCTCTTGACCTTCGTGAGAAAGAGAGAGACAATGCTTATCGTGAGTAGGAAAACTTTATCTCCTATCACTCTAGCTAATTCTGGCGTTTCCCCTCGTGTTCTGAGGGAGTGTGCTTCCGAGTTAACGCCTGTCCTCGTTCAGCTCTACTCTCTATGCCTTAATACTAATACTTTTCCTCAATGCTGGAAGCGCGCATTTGTTCAAGTGATCCCTGAAAAAGGTAGCCACTCTGACCCCTCTAACTATCGAATTATAGCTCTCACTTGTGTTCTGTCTAAATATTTTCAAACTCTCCTCAACTGTCATTTCCTGGATCATTTAGAGTCTCATTCTCTTCTCTCAGGTCACCAGTATGGCTTTCGACTCCCGAGGTCAACTGGTGACATACTCTCCTATCTTACTGATCTATGGTCTTCTGCCCTTAAGGATTTCGGGAAGTCTTGAGTGGTGGTGCTTGACATTTCCAATCCAAGGCTTTTGAACGGGTATGGCATGCGTCGCTGCTCTCCAAGCTCCCTTAATTTGGGTTTCCTCCTTCACTTTGCTTACTATTGTCTAGTTTTCTCTTAGATAGTTCCATTTCGGCACTTTTTGATGGAGCGACCTCTTCCTCCTTTTCTGTCAACTGTGGTGTTCCTCAGGGTTCAGTTTTATCTCCAACTCTATTCTTACTTTTCATTAACGATCTTCTCAACTGCACTTCTAATTCTGTTCACTCTTATCTTGACGACTAATTCTACATTCTTCTACTCATTTCAAATGTGATCCCTCTTTTGCTTTTAAAGTTGCTTCTGGTCTTCAACTTTCAGATTCTATTCTTGCCGATCTGGATAGAATTTCCCGGTGGGGTCATAGCAACCATGTGAAATTCAACTTTAAAAATTCAACTTCTTCACATCTCCCTCTCAAAAACACCTCCAAACTTTCCTATCCTCTTCGATGGCTCTCCCGTCTCACCTGTAAATAACATTAACATTCTTGGTCTAAACATTGTTAGCCTACACAGGAAAAATATATAAAGTTATTTGTTACACTCACAATGGTATGTATTGAGTTGGCAGCAACAAGAAGGGATAAGAAAACCCCCCCCAAAAAAATATGTTTGTTTATTGAGGTAAGAGTTTATACAAGAAAACAAAATGAAAACGGTTTACCGGAATCAGGAAAGGAATTGACAACTGAATGGAACAGACTATGCAACGACGGGCAATGTTTTTAAATGGGAACTTAATAAATGGAATTCTTGCAATTTAGTTAATTGGCAAGAATGATTTATCCGCACGATGATTTAAGAAGGCGATTTATGTTATTTCCCAGGTTAGGAACTGGAATATTCGAATAAGAATGTTATTTTACTTATGAACTTTACAAATTTAAAACATTTAAAATAAAAGAAAACAAATTGAGCAACTTACGGATTGGCCTTTGATGATGGGCTCCATCCAATCCAAGGTAAGTCTTTTTATTCTATTATGTTGATGTTTAATAATAATAATGTACAATTTTATAACTTATTTTGATCAAAGGTTTTGTTCGTTGTGTATATAATTATATAATTAATACCATTACCTGAAGAATACAAAATTAAATAGGTTAGAAACCAATAATCAAAAGAAAACGGAACAACACTTAGCCTTTCTGCTTATATGTTTGTTTTCTTTCTTGTTTTATTTTTGACGTTACTCATCTTTTTGAACAGCGTCTCTTCGCATTGTGACCTCACCTCTGGAAATTAACAAGATTCAGTATATGTGGACTTATACTAACAACATAAACATTAAACTGTCTTGGAAACCACATATTACAATGGTTGCCAAAACGGCCTCTAAGAAGCTGGGAGTTCTGTTCAGGTTGCGAGAATTTTATTCTTCCGAGCAGTTACTCCAAAAATATAAGGGGCTTATTCGCCCTTTTATTGAATACTGTTCTCACATTTGGGGAGGCTACGGCTCCTCCTCTGTTCTGGATAGGGTTGAGTCAAAAGCTATAAGATTAATTAACTATCCCCTACTTTCAAAGTCTCTCTTGATCCTTTATGTCTGCGACGTGACTTTGCGCACTCTCTCTTTTCTATAGGTACTACAATTTCAGGTGCTCGAGGGAATTGGCCTCTCGCATTCCTCCACCGTTGCGTCGTCCTCGTTGCACAAGGAATTCCCTACTTTCAAACGAATTTTGTGTGGGTGTAGGAAACCCCAGGCTAACCCGTTGTGGTACCTCCTTCTTTCCATTCATCTTTGTTCTGTGAAACTTTCCTTCATCTTCTATTTTTACTACTGTATTTAATCTTCCACTCTTCAAGGCTTCCGTCTGTGCCCACCTGAGGGATGTGTTAGGTCTGTGTTTGAATGAGTTTTCTTCCCCCTTGTGTATGCCCCCTCCTTGAAAAGGGCTCTGCCCGTGAATAGTGGCAATCTGCAAAATAGAAAAAAAAGTTATTTATCCTGAAACTTTTGACCAGATGGTTTTATTCATTGATAGTGTCTCTTTTCTCTTATGTAGGCAGACCGCTCCCAAGCACAATCAACCTTTCACATTTCCAGTCACTCCATGGGCTCTCAGCTGGGGTTCTTCTTATTTCTATTACAAAATTTTCAGTTAGTTCTTTCATCTCCTCATTTTGGAACTCTAAGCCATCGTCAGAAAAATATAAGTTTAGACGGTCCAAAAACACTTATCCACTTTTATAGTATTTTTTTGCATATTGCATATAATCGACAGCTAGCTTTCATATAATTCGTTGCAATGTCCACCAACAACAAAAACTTCCTTCCCTCTATTTCTCCTATGTCCATTGAAACCATGTCTTTGAAGTTCTTTTTTTTTTTTTTTTTTTTTTTTTACAGAACGCCACCGCTCACGGGCAGAGCCCTTTTCAAGGAGGGGGCACACACACAGAGACAAAACACATGCAAATGCACACACCTAACGCACAGCCCTCAGGTGGGCGCAGACGGAAGCCTTGAAGAGTGGAAGGTTAAATACAGAAGGAAAAATAGATGAAGGTAGAGAGTTCCACAGAATAGAGGTGGCTGGAAAGAAAGAGGTACCACAACGGGCTAGCCTGGGATTTCCCACTTCCACACAAAATTGGTGCGAAAGCAGGGCACCCCTGGTGCAACGAGGACGACGCAATGGAGGAGGAATGCGAGAGGCCAATTCTCTCGAGCACCTGCCATTGTAGTACCTGTAGAAAAGAGATAGCGCGCCAACGTCACGTCGCAGAGACAGAGGGTCAAGAGAGTTTGAAAGTAGGGGACAGTTAATTAATCTTTTAGCTTTTGACTCAACCCTATCCAGAAGAGAGGAGGAGCCGGAGCCCCCCCAAATGTGAGAACAGTACTCCATACAAGGGCGAATAAGACCCTTATATATTTGGAGTAACTGTTCAGAAGAGAAAAATTCTCGCAATCTGAACAGAACTCCCAGCTTCTTAGAGGCCGCTTTAGCAACCATTGTGATATGTGGTTTCCAAGATAGTTTGTTGTTTATGTTTAGACCAAGAATGTTAATGTTATTTACAGGTGAGACGGGAGAGCCATCGAAGAGGATAGGAAAGTTAGGAGGTGTTTTTGAGAGGGAGATGTGAAGAAGTTGAGTTTTTAAAAGAGTTGAATTTCACAAGGTTGCTATGACCCCACCGGGAAATCCCATCCAGATCGGCAAGAATAGAATTGGAAAGTTGAAGACGAGAAGCAACTCTAGAAGCAAAAGAGGGAGCAGATTTGAAATGAGTAGAAGAATGCAGAGTTGAATCATCAGCATAAGAGTGAACAGAGTTAGAAGTGCAGTGGAGAAGATCGTTAATGAAAAGTAAGAATAAGGTTGGAGATAAAACAGAACCCTGAGGAACACCACAGTTGACAGAAAAGGAGGAAGAGGTCGCTCCATCTACAACTGCCGAAATGGAACGATCTGAGAGAAAACTAGACAATAGTAAGCAAAGAGAAGGAGGAAACCCAAAGGAGGGGAGCTTGGAGAGCAGTGACGCATGCCACACCCGGTCAAAAGCCTTGGATATGTCAAGCGCCACCACACAAGACTCCCCGAAGTCCCTAAGGGCAGAAGACCATAGATCAGTAAGATAGGAAAGTATGTCACCAGTTGACCTCGAGCGTCGAAAGCCATACTGGTGATCAGAAAGAAGAGAATGAGACTCCAAATGATCCAGGAAATGAGAGTTGAGAAGAGTTTCAAAAATTTTAGATAGAACACAAGGTGAGAGCTATAGGTCGATAGTTAGAAGGGTCAGAGCGACTACCTTTTTTCGGGATCGGTTGAACCAACGCACGCTTCCAGCATAGAGGAAAAGTATTAGTATTAAGGCATAGAGAGTAGAGCTGAACGAGGACAGGCGCTAACTCGGAAGCACACTCCCTCAGAACCCGAGGGGGAATGCCATCCGGGCCACTGGCCTTCCTGACGTTCATAGATTTCAGGATCCCATGCACCTGATCATGAGTAATTACAGGCAGAGGCATGGGACACCTGAGAGGAGAAGGAGTAGGAGGAGGGATGTCAGAATCTAGCAGGGTAGAATTAGATGAAAAAAGGAGGCCGAAGAGATTAGCCTTTTCAGAAGGAGTATTAGCTATAGAACCATCAGAGCCATGGGAAATCCCACTATTAGTCTTGTAGGCTTTCTCTTATACTTCCTACAAACACTACTAATCTAGCGTTACATACATTTTTATTTTCTTTCAATTTTTTTGATATTGTCCAACTTTTTTTAAAGAGAGAAGAGATTGAATCATTGGATTGGATTGAGACCAAAGAACAAGTAGCTGATGTGTTAACAAAGAGGGTGTGAAAGACATTATAAAGTATGTGACTGAAAGAAAAAGGATAAAAGAAAAAAGGAAGAAGAAAGAGAAGTTTGTTAGTTTGATTGTTTTTATTTGTTTATATTGCAGATGTGTAAAAAGAAAAGTGGGAGAGATGAAAAGACTGAGAAGAAACAGAACTAGGATAAATGAAAGATGGGTGTTTCTTTCAGAATGATTGAGAATAGGTTCTCATATATATATATATATATATATATATATATATATATATATATATATATATATATATATATATATATATATATATATATATATATATATATATATATATATATATATATATATATATAGCAAGAACAGAAAAACAAATAATGATCGTAGCATTTATATTATGAGATTAGTATAATTAACAAATTTCTTATTATGGAATTATAATTAATATGATAACTAACGTTTCGGCTATATTAACTTTAGCCACCATCAGAGAACTCTGAAAGTAGAAACAAACACAGTAAGTATGAAATGTTCGAATTACTAAATTTATAAAAAATAAAAATAAAAATAAGAAATAAAAAATAAAAAATAACAACAAAAAATAATAACACATAACACAAGCATAAATAAAAAATAAAATTAAACAACATAATTCAAGTAAATAAGCAGAACTGAATAGAAATTAGTGAACATCTAGATGAAATTTATTGATAATGTAATTTATTGATAATATTGAAATTGTAATTTATTGACAAACCTAATTGTCCCATCAGGCCTATTTTAGCTTCTTACAATATGCACAATTATCACTTAGCCAAGTACTTAGCTCTTATAATCAAAACCTCTTTCAAATCCCCTTCTTCTGTTCTTAATTCACATAAATTTGTCTCTCAATTGCAATCAATTTCCCCTCATAATTCTATTATGTGTTCTCTTGACATCCAATCTCTTTTTACTAACATTCCTCTTCAATTAACCGTTGATCTCCTCATTCAGCACATTTTTCAGAATAATACACACTTTCACAATCTTGATAAGGACACTTTTACTCTCTTACTCAATTTAGCTACCACAGATACGTTTTTCTTATTTAATGATACAATATTTCAACAGAAGGATGGCGTTGCCATGGGCTCTCCCTTGGGTCCTATCTTAGCTGATTTTTTCATCTCCCACTTGGAATCTTCTTATCTCCTGCCTTTCTTTACTGTACCTCCTCCTACTTTCTATGCTAGATATGTTGATGATATATTCTGTCTGTTCCCTACCACTAATCATGCATTAAATTTTCTCTCTCACATAAACACTCTACATCCTAATATCCATTATACGATTGGACATGAACAACACAACACTCTTCCCTTTCTTGATGTCTTAGTCACCAAAACTCATGGATCATTTACCACTTCTGTCTTTCGGAAGCTTTCCTTCTCCCCTACAGTCACCAACTTTTACAGCTCTTCCCCTCTTCGATACAAAATCAACACCATTTTAACCTACTTACACAGGGCTTACAATGTTTCTTCTTCCTATGTCAATTTACATACAGAATTCAATTTTCTTCAAAATCTTTTTCGTACTCATAATTATCCTTTGCACATGATTTCCAAATACATCTCTCTGTTTCTATCTCTCAAATACCATCCTCCATTTCCGGTTTCTTCCGCTCATAGGAAAAAGATGTACTTTAGTTTCCCTTTTCTTGATCACTCCACCACTTCTATGACTTATAAATTACGCAAATCTCTTTCATACCATTTCCCTCATATAGACTTTCGTTTTACCTATAGCTCATCCTTTAAAATTTCTTCTCTCTTTCCTTACAAATCTTCTCTTCCTTTTCCTTTCAAGGCTTCGGTGGTCTATAAATATACTTGTCCCTTGTGTACCAAGGGCTACGTTGGCTCTACCACCAGGCTATTGAGAACGCGCATCTTTGAGCACCGAGGTCTGTCCTTTCGTACCTCTCTTCCACTTGACTACTCCCTTTCACTCTAATATACGTCTACATACACAGTCATGTAACACATTTCCTCTTCCTCAACATTTTTCAATCCTTGATTCTAATAAAGACCCTTTTTCACTCCATATCCTTGAATCCATTTATATTTTTAAATATAAGCCTGTTCTTAACAACAACATGCAATCAGTTCCATTACATATACTCCAACCTTAGTTTCACTCATGTTATGGTTATGTACTCTTCACCTTTTCTTTGTTTTTACATTGACTTGGGACGCTTTTTTCTGCCCCCTTCCCCCTCCCTCCTTTTGCTAAATTTTGAACTACCTACTGTTCACAATTCCATTGAGGTGCCTTATATTATTTATTATAAATATTTTAAAATTTTTACTGTATTTGTATTTATATATATTTATAATTCTTTTTGTATTATGTATTATTATATTGTATTTATTTATTTTATATTGTTATACTCTTTCTATTTAACAACCAACTACATTATTAATAAATTTC
>SEYY01018301.1:0-17273 GCA_009176605.1 Armadillidium nasatum
CCCTTCATCTTTTTTATCTTGCTTTATTTCTTAGTCTTTGGAAATAAAACGTTTTTGGCATCTCGGTGCTGCTAAAAGGTAGAATATGCGGTGGTATTACTTGGATTTTCCATAAAATGAATGCTACTCGAGTGATTTTTTTTACTAATGTCATAAATTGTATTGCAAAATTGTAAGTATAGTGGAAAATTATTTCGTCAATTTTATGTACTTTATTTACACTTTGTAAACAACGATTGACAAAGGACTATTCCTCAACTACGAGTTCTATCCTTCTCTCAATTTAAATGGGTTATACCTATTTTAAAAATTACTCTTACTTTCATCTTTTATACACCACTCCTTTGTTTTAATAACTTTTACACTATATTAAGTGAATATTAAAAACATACAATTCTAAGTTTACTAAAAAAAAAAAATTTGGTAATTGGGGCAAACCACTTTTTACATATATATATAATGCAAAGGACGAGTTTTTCGGTATAACACTACTCAACTGTTAATCATTATTCATGGTGACAGACTTTAATTCTCCACACAAAAATATAATATAGATTTCAAACAAAAAACGCGTCTTTAATAAGCTACAGAATATATTGTATTACATTTTGGTCGGTAAGCATCTTTATTCCATTGATTTGAAGCCCAACTCTAAATTTAAGATCGGTAATATTGATGCTCCAACTGTTTCACTCTCGTTTTGGGGATAGAGAGGTAAAATAAACAAGATAGTACAAAATATTTTACTAAATCCTTAAAAGGGGATACTAGTCTTAACATAATATTGAATCAAGTTATTAATCTCGTATTCCTTCACATAAGAGTAGAGAGAGAGAAAAAAAATAATGACGAAAGAAGCCACTTCAAAATTACCTATAGCCTCCAACGAATAATTTAATTATTGACAAAGCTATCTCCATTAGATTTTGTAGCTACCAATTTACAAGAAAACTGGCAACATTTTCCATATCAAAACTATCAAAAACGAAATGAAAGTAAAACGCTACGACTTTACTGACAAAAAAAAAAATTTTTTTAAAAAGAATAGCCATTAGTTAGAAATAAACTTTGCATCTGTAAAGTCTCGAAATAAGGATAAATTGAAACGCGCATTTTCTATCAACTTTATTTATTTCTAAATAAATGCTTAAAAATTCGATCCAATTGGCTACAATTTAACACACACATAATACTGATTAATCGGCAAAAAAAAAATCATTAAAAAAAAAACTAAAATAATTATATAATTAGTTTTAAACACAAAATTAAAATGTTAGGTAATAATATATAGAAACATACATTCATAACAGAACATATAATAGCCTAGTTATGCATATACCGTTATAATCATCTAATTATGTATGCATGTGTGTACCATATGAAACGATTAATAATAATAATAACCTTATCATGCAAATTTTTTTAAAACCCTAGATGATAATACAATAACTATCAAATATGGTAATTTATAACATATAATAGCCTATATATAGTTATATATTGCATATATATATAATCTATATATATATATATGTATATATATATATATATAATATCCATAATAAAATATATTAATATAATAATAATAATAAATTATTTTATATCTACTATTCCGGTATATAAACTGTCCTTATATATATATATATATAATATATATATATATATATATATATATATATATATATATATATATATATATATAAATATATTATTATATATATAATATATATATTATATAATAATACACTAAATCCTTTTGAGCTTCAATGTGTGGATATGAAATTTAACTTAATAATAATAGTAAACGAACCGACGATTAACACGTAAAGTTATGAACCTTACGTTAATGCCACCCCGTTTAAAAAAACCCTTTTTTTTACAAATACGAGAAGTAAACCGATTCCAGGATTTGTCCTTTTAATAAGTGTTGTAGTGATTTATTCCGGCTATATCTGATGGGGTCAACACACTTGAGTGTCTTCTAATTGAACCGATCTGTAAGAACCTCTTTCGTCCTACACACAGGCCGCAACACGTCGCACATTAGCAAAAAAAACGAAGTAACAAGAGAAAAAGAAAATAACGTAGCCAAATTACAACTTACTCCGAAATATTTATTCCGCGAGTATGAGAGAAAACAAAGAGAAAGGGTTTATATGTCGAAATAGAAAGTTAAGAGTGAACTAAAAGGTAAAACTAAGTTATAAGTATCTGCTTGAGAATAAAGTGAAGCGGTCGTATCAATCCTCAACAACGAAGAATAACCAAAAGTTACATATACACAAAGGAACCGCGTTCGTGTAGCAAAGATAAATTTGATAACCAATTTAGCTTCGATCCGTTCACGAAAGGTAATTCTAGTATAATAATAATAATAAATTCTCTCTATATCCCGGATGCCTTCCGGTGATTAGATGGGATGAAGTTGTGGCGACGTGGCAACATGAAGGGGCGAGGTGGCAGTTTTAGAGGTTGACGACGGCCGCTGAAACGAAGACACTTAAGGACGACGACCACGACGACGATGACGCGTTTAGTAAGGACGACGCTCAGGCCCGAAACTGTCAACGGAAGATGATTTATAATTAAATTTTAAAGGTATCATTAACGCGATACAATTTTAACTCTCCTATCTATCAATTAATACTCAGTTAATCAATTATGAGCGATAGGAAGTGAATCTATCGCATTTAAACCATTTAATGAATTAGAAATAGTCCGACACTTACATAGCGCGATTTACCTCTTTTTTTACCTCTTCCTGTTTGTTTGCTTCACACTTAAATTGTATTTAAAGACAGCTAATAACCAAAGTGTTAAAAGTGCAAGTAATGTAAATGAATGGGTTCTATGTTATAAATTTTAGTCAATCTAACAAGTTATTATTTTAAAAGAATAAAAAAAAAATATTACAAACAAAAAACAACCTAAAATTATAAGATAGGAAATGTGTAAGTAGTTTTTAATAACAATTTACTCTAAAAATTTAGTAAATAAATTAAATCAAAAAAAAAATACACTTACCTACTGCACATTGGAGGAGGTGGTGGAGGGTATCTGAAGGGAAAGAAAACGTATAAGAATGAGTGAATACAAATGAAATACTATCAACTTCAAATCTAAATGAAGTAAAATAAAATATTTAGATCGCGTTCCACAAAAATCCGGATGTACAGTCGTCAACAGAAGTTCGTCTATTAATGGAAATAAATTTATATAAATATTTTAAATTAAATTCCAGAACTTAATAAGAACGAATTTCTGTTGACGACTGTACATCCGACTACTGTGGGCTTTTCAGAAAATCAAGCAAATTTCTAAGTTCTTGATTTTCGTGGAACGATCAGATGTAAGCAAATAGCAGATGACACATTTAAACTACTGAAAATATGCAATAACTAATTTAACCGATCAGTTAATTTAATCAAACTAATAATTTTAATTTAAAAAAATGAAAAAATAGGATAAACATTTAAAAGAATTTAATATTAGTTTTAACCAAAGAAAAAGCAAATAGGTAATAATTACTAATTAATTTAAAACTAATTACTGATCTGAAATTAATAATAATAATAATAATAATAATAATAATAATAATAATAATAATAATGATAATAATAATAATATAAAAATTATATTAAGTGTTAATATAACATGAACATTCTGCTGCAGCAAAAATTTTAAATTTTAGGCTGTAAATCTAGCTGCAGGGCGCCAAAATATTGCCAAATACGGATTTAAAGATTTCTTGATTTGTGGGATATTTCGCGTGAGGAATTTACAAGATCTTTAAAGAAATTTAACGGTGGAACGGCCCTTTAAAAAGTAATAAAATCAATCTACCTTGGAGGAGGGCTTCTTCGTCCATATCGTAGATAATCAGATCGTGGTGGTGGCAGGTGAGGAGGGAGTCTTCTCTCATACAAGTCATCATGGAGTGGTGGTGGTGGTGGTGGAAGTCCAGCTCTTCCGTATCTTCGCTCATATATCGGATCGTCGTAATATCGCTCATACCTATCATATCTTTCATATTCTTCCTGTAAACGAGAAAACCATCTAAGTCAAATACTATTAATACAAGAAATTATAAAACTAAAAAAAAAAAAAATAATAATACAAATTAAGTTTAAAAATAAAAATTTATTAGATTGTTACACTGCAGTATAGTCTAATAAATTTGGTTATGAAAAATAAAAAATACAGGAAGATCAATGAATAAGGATTAAAAAAAAAAAAAAAAAAAAAACTACAAATTATGTTATAAAGACCTACAAAGTAAAGAAATTTTAGTTTAATGAAATAAAAAACTAGCTTACCATGTTGAACTGGGTATTACCTAATTATTCAATAAATCTAATCTTCAGTAGGTATAATCTTGTATTTTTTTTTATTTTTTCCTAATAAAAATTAGTTACATGGAAAAAAATTATGAAAAATAGAAAATGTTTAAGACTAGTAGTGCGAAATTGTTGTTAAAAAACACTTAATTAAACACTTCGGAACTCAAACATATTTCAGAATTTTAGTTGAATATCAAAATGTATTGATTTGTTTTTGTTTTTTTTTTAAAATCGTTACTAAAATTTACCAAAATCAAAAAAATTAGAAATTTTTAAAGTATAAATTAGAAATAAAAAATTTTTTTTTTTTAATTTTCTTTGCATGATAGAAATAAAAGAGAGAAAATGCCCAGATAAAAAGAAACTTCATAATGAAATGGATTAGCTACATTATTTGAAACAGGACTGTGGATGAATCGGAGCCCAGATTGGTAAATTTTTGGTGGATTAGAATTAATTTAAGTTAGGCTGGAAAACATTATTATTATTATTATTATTATTATTATTATTGGAATTGGAGTCAAAATTCAGAATTGGCAAATTTTGGTGGATCGGAATTAGGGTTATGGTGGAAACCCTTCTCGGAATCTGAATTAGAGTAGAGTCTGAAAATAACATGTTACTAACTAAGCTATTGGAATCATATGATTTCGAAAGAGGGTATCAGATTCAAAATAGTCAGAACTGGAATTGCAATAACTTATAATATTCGACAACCGTAACTTTAAAATACACAATATAAAATAATTTAACTATAATGTACTTCACAATTCTTGGTTCCTCTATTTC
Organism: Armadillidium nasatum; assembly: GCA_009176605.1. Classification (NCBI taxonomy): domain Eukaryota; kingdom Metazoa; phylum Arthropoda; class Malacostraca; order Isopoda; family Armadillidiidae; genus Armadillidium; species Armadillidium nasatum. The sequence continues at coordinate 5,130 of SEYY01018301.1, forward strand.
TTAAATTAATGATATAATTGAACAGTTTAAAAATGACAAAACTGCATTATTTAATTCAGGTTCTTTGTGATGTTGCAGATGTTGACAATAAATGATGTTAGCAGAAAACAATATGGTCATATCACTAAACTATGCAAAATGTTTGAAAAAAAAAAATTCCGGGGAGTACACCAAGATTTTTGTTCAGTATCCCAATCACAAATTAAAGCTAAAAAAATTATAAGCCAATTTCGAAAGAAGACTAAAAATAAAAGTTTTTTTTCTCCCAACAAAGTTTTTTTAAAAATAATTTCATGATAATTTTCAATTGCTGACATTGAAAATTACAAACATATTTCTAATGTGTTTAAAAATAAAAAAAATGAAACGTTTATAAATAATAAAAAATTAAATATACCCATAAGCTTGATTTTTTCAAACCTTTAAAATATACATACTAATAAAAATTACATATATATTTCTTAGTCTAATAACTAAATCACTTCATTCAACACCCATGAAATTAACTTGATGTTCAAAAAATCATTGATACGTTTCCGAAGAAACGAAATAATAGTTGCAATGTTTTAATTACAAAGACAGTTATATTATGACCCTAGAAATAGGACATGGGGGAAATTCTCAACAGAAAACAACTTAACCATTTTGTACTTTGTTCTGAATTCAAAAAAGAATTCTACAGACGAAAGAAAGATATAGGCATCTGAGAATACTACTCTTAACACATGAATTGATTTGAAGGTGCATGTGTGGACTTGCCAAAAAAAGTTTTATCTTCATGATCTGTAAAGCAAATCAATGAATGGCTGTTTGCCTAATTCATTGGTAAATGTAAACGTACATGAGCAGTTACCCTATAACGCAAAATTCTCTCTCTTGAATATGATGGAGGTGGAGGAACATGGTAAGGATCAAATCTTGACCCATAGCTCCTTCCCAATCTTTCTGATCGCTCCACAAATCTACCTCCGCCAAATCTATTATCTCTTGGACATTCTTTTGACCAGTGACCGGAAGGAACCACACCTGTAAAATAAAATATTTAGCTAAATATTCTAATAATTAATAATAGGGTTTAATATTCGAGCAATAATTATTAACATACCTATTGAGCACTGATTTATATGTATAAACACAAACTTTCTTAAACACTGACTATACATATTTCTGAAATAGAAAAAAAAAAAAAAAAAAAAAAAATTAAGGCAACTTACCAGTTTATGTCAAACCTACCTATAACACATGTCTGGATTACCCATTCCAGCTTGTTGCCTAACTCTAGAAGTTGATTCCTTGAACCCTAATCCGAAAACCATTTAATTCATAGCCATCAAGATTGCGAATTGCCTCTTGTGTATTGCTTTCTGTATCCATATGCTTAAAAGAAAAGAAAATTATTAACATAAAGAGTTTATTTGATTTTACAAAATTTCATCTAGTTTAGACTATTAATCTTAAAAATTAAATATTCACTTTTAAATATATATATATATATATATATATATATATATATATATATATATATATATATATATATATATATATATATATATATATATATATATATATATATATATATATATATATAATATAATATTGGTGAACTAGAGGAGTTACCGTAATTGTATCGTAGATATATATGGATTAAATAATATTAATAGAATATATGTTATTAGTTATATACTCTGGTGCATGAAACGTGGAAATCGCAAAAACTTTAGTCTTGTAATCCGAGAAAATAGCAGATAAAGTATTGTTACGAGATATCTTGAGCGTGCGAACAACGCGTCTCGACGCGATACTATTCTACGAGAGTTGCTTCTGACGAGGGCTGGCTTCTACTTTTGTATCTTGTAGTAGTGTCGCAGAACCCAACCCTAGTGTGTATGCGTATTAATTTCCTCCAAGGACTGATTTTCTGCAGTAGTCCTTCCTCCCTTTATAGTCCCCACAGTTTGGAACGCTTCGCACTGCGATAGGCCGTAAAAGTATATGAGTCGCTATCATAAAAAGAGACTGTAATCAAAGTAGTACTCTTAAGCCATTCTACCAAAATTATAGTAATTTACCAAAGATAATACCCTCCGACTTATAGAACAATATTAGCATGGTTCTTTCCTTCCAGAGGGTTAAACAGCCATTCCTAAAGAGTGGTTAGCGTCTGCAAAAGATCAATAACATTTAATGTTCTTATTACCTTAGGTTTACAAGCAGGCCATACAAGTGAGCTGCACATGAGGAGAGTTAGAGTGAAGATGGCCGATATGAAGTACATACGCATGTAGCAAAAGCGACAGAACTAATTCAGTGTATGCTGAGCAACAATCCTAGCTATATAGATTAGATGGTCTGAGCTGGTCGTCGTCTAGAATTGACTGGCGATGCGAGATCCCCATTATGATAAGCTCCTAGGAAGAACCTTTCGTAGAAAAGTGATTCTTTCATACACAATATAGTATCCGAATTGAAAGGTCTCTGTAATCGAGTAATTCTGAGGTGGTGAAAGAGAGCCATTATGAGAGCGACAAGAAGAAGAAATCCGATGGTTCTTCGGCCTTATAAAATGCTATATCAGAGACAAATAGAAAGAGAGAGAAGAGAGAGAGAGAGAGCAAATTTTAAATGAATGTTACTGTATTACAAAAATCCTTTCATAATGAGAGTGCTTTAGGAGAAATATCTCAGATAGGCAGCTTTCATGTTCATCTCTACGAGTTTGCATGTCAACAATATAAATAAAAAATCTGTCGAAACGATGAACACGTCCTCTCTCAACACTCCATCAAGGTGACAAACCGGATTTACCAGTAAGGATGATAAGGCGTAATGTAACAATAACTAGAAAGTTAGAGAACTCACTGCATATTAACGGCTATCATGTAGGAACGAGTGGGGCCACTATCCTACTCCTTTTTAATATCTCTATGAGCTCAAGCGTTCGTACAAATATATCCTTAAGCGCAGGTAATCGAGCCATTAAAACATGGAGAAGGAGTGTGAGAGAACAGAAAACATCTCTATAGTCATCTTAAGAGAAGACTCTGAAAACGAAGTTATGACATAAAAAGAATAAGCTTACGCTCTCTATCAAAACTCTTAAGGAAAGCGAGTTCATTGTAAGTAACACAGGAGGGAATGGTCTATCATCATAATTGACACAAGTAACTACTAATTAATACAAGTCAGAATTACAGAAGATATGGTTATGGGCGAGCGTGTCTGATATAATGCTCATCATCTGGACGAGTATAGAACAACATACACCCTCTTTTGAAAACATATAAAGAGAAGTGAGTGAGTGGAGATAGCGCGAGAACCAAATATGCCAGCGTGCGCAAGAAATAACGCTGACAAAGTGATATAGTACTGCGCGAGCAGATGATATCAACCCAATCAATAAATCGCGACTAGGTCTGAAGTCTGATAATTTATTCAGAATCATCAGAGGATTGACTAGAAGTGTGAGTTTACGAAACGCAGAGTAGGTTCTGCAAAAACAATGGGTAATGCGCTAAGAGCAAGAGTGCTGAGCCCTCTAAAGGACAGCAGAGAATACATGATTTGCGATCACTTAAATAGTACGTGATATACCTGCTGATAGGAAGAATACTCCAATTTGGGAGGAAGAAAGGAAGGGTGAGAGTTAATGATGAAGTAGTACAAAAACGAGACTCATATATTTCGCGTGGGTCATTTAGAAATATGAGGGAAAGAATTAGAAGACATTCAGTTGGGTTTCGTACCAAATGTATTATAAAAACGACATGTTGGTTGTTAGGCGGACAAGCAGGTAGGAGCATCAATCAAAGTCGAGAAGAAGATAGGTGAGGAATAAGGATGAAAAGGAAGTCAAAATAAATGGACTATCCAGGAGGATATTCTCGGGTGTAAGAGACAAGATCTATAAAAGGAAATTTGAATGTTCCTTAGTTTCTTTAAACTAAATTAAATTGCTAGTGAGTATGAATAACTAGAATGATCTAAATCTATAACCGGAGTAGAATGGCACATCATATAAATATCATATACTTATTGAATGTGATAGATAGGCAGACTATCTAAGTACTATATTGAGGAGTGAGTAGATTATATATATTACTTGTAATACATCAAAGGTGTATTCTAGTATAATAAATAGGCTATTATATAATAAAGATCGCGGTCGACACTCAGTTATTCTCTTAGTGCTAAAACTAGTAAGAGAGTATTAGACAATTAGAATCTCTTTAGGAAACGAATGTATTTCAATATCTCGAATTCTATATCATGTGTGAGCTGTAAATACTACTTACACCTATGGCGCTAACCTCAACGTGCCCAATTTATACACGTTTGTTCTATATCTTGCATTCTATTTACTCTCTTGTTACATGTGCGTAAACATTATTAAAATAAAACGAATCGTGATGCGAGGAGTATTTCTTCAGGACTCTAGTCTTTTATCAGTAATATCCAGAATAGCCGATGGATTACCCGAGGGATGATTTATTTCCAAACAGAATTCTCGCAAAATGGTGGGCTATATTCACAAAACATATAAAAGGAATAGAGACTCGCCACGTATCAATGTCGCTAAATGCGCCTCAGGATCTCTATAGCATAGGTGACACACGTCAGTCTGTACAAACAAGAAAGCATGGGGAAAGAGAGAAATACAGCATTTTGCCATTGTGTATGCCCACTCTTCCAACTAGACTGTAAGGATGCGATCAAAAGATCTGGAAGGAGTGTAAGGGAAAGGAAGCCCACACAGCGTCTTGGCCCAGGTATCGTCAACTAGACTAAATCAACGCTTATCCACATGATAAATTTGAAGAATAAAGAACTGATCCTCAGAATTCATAAACAATTTCTATAGACAAAATAAAAAGATTTTTAATATAAATGAGAATCTGCCATTGGATGATTTAAATAGTGTGACAAAATAGGTTCTAAAAAAATCTTTAAAAAATATTGCCTACAATGCCGTATAATTCAGCTGAAGTACCGCGAAAAGTAGGTTCTCTATAAAAATTTATTTAAAATGTGCAGAGTACATTGTTCTTTAAATTACAGTGCGACGCGTGAAAAGCGACAGTGAGCGAGAGTAGACTACTTTTCAACAAGTCTTGTATTTAGGCGTATGTTTTCTAATGAATATCAAGGTGATGTCCATGTGCGCTCATCAGTCAATTCGGTTCTAATATTTGTTAGAGCAGTGTATGTTAAAACTGGAGTAAAAGAAATAACATCTTTTGTTTTATTTGTGGCTATTTTTATTATATATGGTAAACTGGTGCTCGGGATTATGGTAGTTTTATTAGTAGAGAAAAAATAAAACGAGAAGGAATCTGCACGTCTCATAGTTTTCTTGGGGAACTTTGGTAATATATATATAAATAATATATATAATATAAATAATATATATATATAATATAAGTAAATCTAATGCTAGAAATAAGACGCATATAGAAGTATATTGAGTATAGTAAGATGCGAATTTTGTAATATATATATAGACGAATTGGACCGGACACATGAGGACGACGCTCGCGCTCTCTGGACACAACCGCGCCTTGCCCAATACGTTTTGATAGTAGGTTCGAGAGACCCGCCAGGCACCCTCGGCTCCAACATAATCATGGTAAAACCGGTGAGTTCGCCCTGACCTAGAGGTTAACCAAGTAGGGCATGCGATAATATTATGACAGTAAGGTATTGTTTATCTTTATTAAAATCGAACTTTTTTTCAGTCCCTGAGTATCTGCTCCAGAAAAATCAAACTTTCAATGTGTGAAAAATAAAACAGTAGATTTAGCAGTCATCCACCGCGTATGAAAGGATTAACAACGTCCATTCTGGTGTTTTTTCCGTGGTATCTTCTTCTAGTGGTATGGTTATGACGAGCATCTTTATCTATTAAATTTTTAGTATTTTTCTTTTTCATCGAGATACTATTTAGCACCTATTTCTCTTAGAGCGAAATGGCGGGTAGTCCCCAAGAATCCCAACTTTTCTGAGAATAAGCTGAAATGTTTTCACTCATTATATTATTACAAGAATACTAACATCGCGACATCCGAATGACTCACTCTCTCATTAGAAATTATTGCCCAGAGTGTGATAAGCGAGACACAACGCAATTCAATATTCAAGCGTCAAAAAGGACCAGCACATAATCGTAAAAAAAATTTTTGAAACTCGAAACAAAAGTAATTATCTCTCAGACCAAATAACGAATCGTTTTTATATAAAAACCAACATACTATACAGCCGCGAAATAACGATTTCTTTTAGTAAGGTGAGAGTGACTAATGTCATCAAGAGGAATGGAGAGGTGGGGGTCTACATAACACCTCAAGTCTGTGTATATATGCCACTGTGACTTGATGAGGAATCTCGCTGAGCTAGAGCGATTATATGACACTTCTACCAAAATAAGGAGTCCATTGGAGGCATTACAATAAATTCCCAAAGTTTGAGAGGCTATATCTCGCTTCAAACAAAGGGCAGTTAATCATCTTGGCATCGGACACTAAAAAATTAAGTATGACCGCGTATCAGAAGATGGCCTCTGATGCTAGAGACAATATAATTCAAGAGACAATCTAAAAGATAAAGATAGTGAGGGTAGCGTTTAGTATTTGTTAAATAATTTTTTCACTCTCTATGAGGGTGTCTACGCAGAGTAGTATATTGTCCGAAATTTGTGGTTTACCCGAATTACTCTGTTTATTCTTTTTTCTTAAGACGTGCACTCACCCTATGAGTGCATATATACCCACAATGAGTCCCAAGAGAATTAGGTGCAAAGGCTTAGTCAGCTCAAACATGTTTCCAGCCTCATCAGACGAGTGGTTTGAACCGCAGAGTATAATCTATTTTTTGAAGCCTTGTTGGCCACGATAATATACGCGGTTCACGAGCACCTAGTGCATAGAGAATCGACAAGAGAGAGGTTATGTGCGGTGAGAACTCAATCTACAACTTAATTAAACATTCATATACGAGAGAGTCAGAAATTCACATCATCACTTAGCGTGATCCAAATGCAAGCCTCAAATCAGGTCAAGACATAAAAGATAGAAATAGTTTTCATAACAACAATAATCTAAGCGAGAAAATCGAGATATATGTTGTGTCTTGTACGATAATTGCTTTCTTGGAGGAAGTATCCTGCTGCGCAAACTGAGTAAGCGCTAGAATGTAGTCGTCTTCGTATATCTTACTTCTATAGAGTATCTCCATAAAATAGTTTAGTTCCTACATCTGAGTATGAAAAATGATGTATGGTTTTAACGTTGGGTAGCACCGGAGGTTCTCCCTAATGTTCTGACTGTAACGAGAATGTTTGTGACTCTATCATAGCTAATATCCGAGCCATATCCTGGTAAATCATCCGCGAGTAAATAGTATGTACAATACTGTCACTGATCTTTAGCCAATGACTGAAAGTAGAAACAAAAAACTTACTTTATACAAACAAGAGCTTGCGTGGACAATATGAATCTCGAGAGTTTAGAAGCAATTAAGACCAGAGTACTACATAACATAAACATAATGCATTCATCTGTATTATCATAACTACAGGGAGGGTTATAAAGTTATGATAAGATTGTAATATATTCTATCTGCATGGTCTTCAAACTATTCTCCCTATAGGTGCTTATACCATGAGGATAAACGAGTTGTATACAATCAACGCGTATTAAAGAGAGTATAATTGCAGCAATAATTGTTCTATTTAATATTTGTTTGTCCCACTATTTCTATTTAGTAGCGATGTTTGAGAGATTATATAGCGACAACGGGTAGTCTTCTCTGATTTTCTTAGTATGGAACAATAAAAGGAACAATGTGGCGACAACAATAAATATCTTATCTCTGATAATTGAGATGAGCTATATCGTCTGCGAAGTTTATCTACGTGACACATGCGCTCGTTATACAAAATCAAATCAGGGAGTACGATAATATCTAGATCTTAGGATCCTTTGAAATACTCAAGGAATCTGCAGTGACTTTTGGATCAACTCTTATGGACAAAGGATTTCAGAAAAGAGCGCCCTGGCCATAACCCCGCGAGAGGACCAGTCAAATTGTAGGGACGGAGTACAACCCTGTCTCTGGGCCAGATATTCGCAAGGAGCCACGCCCCCACGTTCCACTCAAGGTCTTGATATAATAAGTGATGATATATTTATGTAGTAATGAGTAATCTATGAGCAAGCCCTACGCAATAAATATGACCTTCTTTTGAATGGAACTAATAAATGAAGAAAATAAGGTCTCCTCGAATATACTATAAGCGGCATAAATACAGCTATACACTATATATGATGATCATAATGTATGTGATAGGTTCTTTTATATTTTCCACAAGAAAAAAACTAATAGGTCTGAGTTATTTATGCGAATGATATAAGTATGATATATGAGAATCCAATATATGCTTCGAGCTATTTGATTCCTACCTCTCACCATTCAAATGGCCGGTTGTGCGAGGAAGAGATGGGGGATTTAGACTGGAGCATGGAAATTAGAAGGAGTACTTCCTATGCGAACTGCTCCGTGTACTATTCTCGTGCGAGTTCGCAGGAGCATTTAACAACATAACACATATTCATATTAGTCACCATATGCATCTCTTGCTGACCACTTAACGAGCTCCTAATAGGGCGCTCCTCATGGTAAAAAGGTCCACCTCAGAGATCTGATGATCGCTAATTGTCCTAACTTCACTTCAAGAGAGGCAATTTCACGGAGAAAAATTTCCTATAACCGCTCAGCGTTCTGAACAGCAGGAGGGATTTTTAGGACCGTGATATAAAAGATAATCTCCGATGATAAACTCTGTATCCTATAATACCTCACCGGCATTGGACAGCTGAGAACTTTAAGCAAATATAATCTAGGAGATATTATATAAATTATTTATCAAATAGTTAACCAAACTATTCTTGTGCTATATGCGAGTATCAGTAAATTCGAAATATTAAAGCTAATACAATAATACATATACTCAGAGTAAATATCTGACTATAGTATAATAATAATAATACTATTAATATTATATATCTATATAGCATTAATTTCTATAATATAATTCATTGTGAATGTGAGAAAGGAGTTCATGATGTAATTTTGTAAATAGGCTGAGGATTATAAGACGCCATGTGATAGTTCTTAGGTGTAATCAGAAGTCACCGAGGAACTAAGGTATATATGCTATCTAGACAATGTGGTTATGCTCCTTTTCTCTCTCTCTCTCTCTCTCTCTATATATATATATATATATATATATATATATATATATATATATATATATATATATATATATATATATATATATATATATATATATATATATATACTAATATGTGTACCTAATATTGACTACATTTAATGACATCATTCTTGTACTATATCGGGGGGTTGGAAGAATATGGCAACATTGCCATTTAGATTTTTAGCGAGAATCTCTCTGAACAAGGAGCTATAGCGTAACCATTTCTCATATCTGATAGTTCAACTGTATATATATATTTATATACTTAGTCTGTGATGCTATATATTATATCATGAGGCTATAAAAATACCTGTATAGCCACTATTTCTAGATTAGTCTTCAATTTCTTTTCTTGACAAGGAATATCATTTCTGATCCCTAATAATACTCCACCACCTTTATTATTTCTATCTTTATAAAAAATATGAAAATTTTTAAAATAATACTTTTCAACATCTGGAAAAATTTCCTGTAAAACCATAATAATATTATGACTGCTTACTAAATGGTCAAGATAACATTTATTAGAATTGAAACCTCTTATATTCCACTGACATACATTTATATTGTTCATTATGATATATTATCAACATAAAAATAAATAAATAAAATAAAAAATAAAAATTTTTAATAGGTACTAGAACTAGTATTTCCAAAAAGGAGTAGAAAAGTATCTTTTGATAAAATTTATGGTAGACAAATCCAGTCTATTCAAAACCATCAGAATTTGTTCAGAAATTTCCATTTCATTTTCTTTCTGTTACCAATATTGGCTTATTTAAGAGATTAGTGAGACTATTTGATCCTTACCAACCTTAATAATTTACTCTGTACATCCAAATTTCCATCTCCTTGAACAGGTTTAGCAAATAAATTTAAAAGGCCTTTCTGTTTCACATTAGAGGCAGTCAATCCAGAGTCATGAACAATGGTGTGTTTCAGTCCTAGAAGAAAAAAACTGCTGGATGGGATTTCTTTATAGATACATTTTCCTGGCATTATCATAAGACATATGAATTATCAACCTCTTATGGCGTACTTCCTTTTCTCATTTGTAATGAGAATTTTTTGAACATGGAGGATGTTGACCTTTACAATTTACACACCTTGGTTTCTGATTTCTGAAGCATGATGAGGTAGAGTATAACCCTGAACAATAGACACCAGTTTCCTCTCCTTTAACATTTCTGCTACATGACCAAATTTCTGACAGTTAAAGTATCTTAACTCTTTCACTCATGTTAGTGATCTAAAAGTCTCCTCACAAGCAGAGCACTAACATATTAGTTATATTATAGTTATAAAACCCTGTCTGGACCAATAAAAAGTGGTCCACAGCTAAAGGGTTAAAAGGATAAGGATAGTTAAGGCCTAATTTTATAAGACAAATATCCAGAAATATTCTGTTCTGAAAGAACAGTATTTCCAAAGGTAATCATCAAAATGTGTTGGAGATTTATACCTTTTAACATCAAAATGTGTTGGAGATTTATATCTTTTAAGAATATAATTTAAGTATATTACATTTCAGACTTGAGATATTCCATTACAAAATTTCTCCATCACAGAGATTCCAATTCAGGAGCTTGAATAGTATTTAAATTTTATGCCACTGTTATCTCAATAAGGACAGAGCTATTAATTAAGAAATCTGTCATGATAAGTTTTTTAGTTTGATTAAAAGCGTTTCCACAAGTAGGCGTCCAATTTTACAAAATTTTTCTGATTTCAAAGCCCCTCCCACAGTATTTTCTACTTCTTTTCTTAGCGTAAAAGGGATAATCTTTTTGAGAACTTGAGAGGAATTTAAAAGTTTTAATATTATGAAAGTAAGCATACTCTAGAACAGCAAACTGAATAAACTGCCTAGGAGAATTAATAAATTGGGTATTTCTTTTTCTCTTTTTAGTGTGTGAAACCCAAGAAAGAATTTCTAGGTCCATGTACATTATCTGATAGGATGATCTTCAACAAAAGGTTAGGTACTTTTATCCATACCTAGATAATGTTTGTCCTGACTTATTGTGTCAAGTAAATCCTTATTAGAATTTGATGCAACACTTGAATTACTAGAATAATGAAGCATTTTATCATCCAAAGCAAAATTCTCTTTCTACTTCCTCTCTTTCTTACCACCTTTCCTAACTTAATATTAGGCCCTAGGCCTAACTTAAACAGAATACTATCTCTATGAAAACACAAAAATATATATTCACAGAAAAACAATTATTAAAAATTAGGGTTATTATGCAAGATTTATTTCTTTCCTGGTATTTAGTTATTATTCAAAATATAAACTAGAAATGTAATATATATATATTGAAGAAAAATAATAAAAATGGGTCAAAATAATATTCAATAAATTTAAAAATGGTTAAAGTATCCTATTATGAAATGACATAATTAGGCCGTCTACACCGAACATATACCTACACCTTATATGAACGACATCACAAAAATTATCTATATTTTATAATACTGTTACTAGATATTTGAAACATAAGTATACTTTAACACCTTTTAAATTTTTTTTTTTATTTAGGTTAGGCATATTTGCTGGCTGTTAACGTACGTTTTCCCTTTAAGTCAAGATTAGGTTGTCAAACTAGTTGGATTTTAACAATTTAACACCTACATTATATCACTTTATTTTCCAATTATCTTCCTCTGCTCAATTTCTTACAATATTATTAAAGTTGCAGACAACATCAAGCTTTATGATGTTCAAAATCTCTTTTTACTATCTTGAAGTGCATTTTACTTAAGTGAACTTGATTTTCTGACCAATTTTTTTTTTTTTTTTTTGCTAAAACCTTACTGAAGGGGCCTGAATTTTTTTTCCTTCTCAGCTTAACTACGAAAAGGAAATTTTTTTT
>SEYY01018302.1:0-11199 GCA_009176605.1 Armadillidium nasatum
GTTTGCAAAATAAGATAAGCGGAATTTCATATTAAAAACTCACTACATGTCTATATTGATAAGTATTAGATAATGGAAAAGAAAGTTACCACAGGCTGTATCATTAATTCAAATTTGATGAATATGTTGGTTATTTCATCTAATGCTTTTTTTTTTTTTTTTTTACTGGTACATGAAACAAAGAAATGAATGAAGCCAACAGAGAATTTGAAAAATAATCATTCTAGGATATTGGTTATAAAATAGAAATTTATATGGATAATAAATATTACTTGAAGATGTTAAGACTTCGTATTGAAAGTGAATTTTACGTCAAAAGAGAATGATTTCAGCTTTAAAAATATGAAGAAATTACCATAGCTGTGATAATAGTTTCTACCTTTTGCTAAGTAAGATAAACAAGGCTGTATTATTTTTTTTTTTTAACAAGCTCGCTTTTATTTAGTTACCAATATGTATAAGAATTCATTACCTCTAATACATTGAGTCACATTAAAACAGAATTCCTATTTTTAAACATTATTTTATTTTTATTATTTTTTTTTTAAATTTTTATAATTTTATCGAGAAAAAAAAAAAATGTAGTCGAATTGTCCAAAGATTAAATTCTTTATATATATATATATATATATATATATATATATATATATATATATATATATATATATATATATATATATATATATATATATATATATATATATATATATATATATATATATATATATATATATATATATATATATATATATATATATATATATATATATATATATATATATATATATATATATATATATATATATATATATATATATATATATATATATATATATATATATATATATATATAGTAATTCTTCTCTACAAAATTATTATATTTCAGTAAATAAAGTTTGGAAGTTGAATTTGTTAGTTCATTTGTTCACACACATTTTACAGAGTAATTCTTTTACTGTGTCATAAAGGTTTCATATTTCTTTATTTATTTGGTAATAGGAGAAAAATTTGCGTGGTACCAAATCAATGTTTTTATAGTTTGTAAATTTTGTTATAGGTATTTTTGTGTTGATAAAAGACTCGGCAGAGGATTTATGACGATATGCAAGAATTGTTTAAATCTTTTGATAAGGTTGTGTAATGGAAGAACAATAGAGAAACTTGAAAGTAGAGTTCTAAAAGATATAATATAGTAGTTTGGAAATGGAAGTAATTTCATTTTAAGAATTTATAAAACAAGTTTGGAACTGACAGAATGAGAATATATATCTCCTTAAGTACTTCGCCCAGGATTATAGAAATTAAGGTGCCAAAAATTTGCAGAAATTCATCATCCTTCAAAAAGATATTACAAAAATAATTGTTATTGTTAAAGCTATTTGTTGTTACTGTTAGTATTAGTAGTTATAGAAGTAAATTTGTATATATCGCAGGAAAAAGTATTGATTCTCTCATGATGATATCCATTGATATAAACTCTTTTAAGTTTATTTCAAATGGTTTTTAGATTCCCTTTTTAGAAAATATTCATCAACTTCTTGTCATTTATTTATTATATTTCTTCCTTTTTCAACTTCTTTGTTCTTGAAACCTTAAGGTGAAGAGAGAAAATTGAAAACCCATTTGTAAACGTGCTGAAATTTAATTGTGTTTCACTGGATAAGCTAAAAAAGATTATAAAATAAAGTCATCGAACAATCTTGTGTGCATAAAATTCTTATAAGGATCTTGGACATTGAAGTTGGGGGGAAAACATCTTTAATTAATAGTCCTAATTATAGATGAGTAAAGAGAATTTTGATGAGAACCCTGTAGTGTCGATTCACTTTTCGATATTTTGGTTCAATACTTTTCATTTCTTTATTCTAATAAAGGATCTTGGGGTATTTTAGTTTTCACTGATTCATAATACCAAATAATGGAAAAATTTACAAGTTTTGAAACTGGGAATATTTTAGGGATTGTAAATTAAAAATGCGAACAATTGTTGGCGTTTTTATTTAAACTTTTAATGCTGAACCTTGATGAATGAGATAAGGAACTTTGTAGATATATAGGTATTAATAAAATTAAAAGTAAAATAAAAAAAAAACAGCTGTAGGTGAATCATTTGAATAGAGAAAGTTTATTTATTATTAAAATCTTAAAAGAAATCAGAATCATAATATCGTGAAATTTTTTTTTTGCATATGGGATGCATATAAGTAATTTTAGTGGATAAACTACACCATCGATTGATATTTCATCCCATGTTTCAAGGTAAACAGAAAAGAAATGAAACTTCTGTAAAGAAAATTTTTTAGAAGATTGGATGGAGTGATTAAAGAAACTGAATATAAATTTATGGTTAATAAATTGTTAACAACAGCTAAAAAAAAAAAAAAGTAAATATTAAAAAAAAATTTGACGAAAGATAAATATTTCATTCGGCAAGTAGGAAGGCTGTGGAAGAAATAAGATTCTCCTATACAAGATGTTTTTTAATAGTGTGATTATAAAAATCTGCCGAAGGAGCAGGTCGAAATATTTAGTCAATTGAAGTTTTAATTAGTGAAACGATTAAGTTTTCTAGAATCCTATAAAAGATTTTTCAAAGAGTTGTTGCTTCTTGAGGTTCCAGAATATACAATTATATAATTAGAAACATGATGTAACTAAAGTAGAAGAATTAATTGAAAGAAGAGAGGAAGGTTTAAGTAAAAGAAATTTACCTATACTTGCCTATGAATTTGAGTCTTGAAAATGGTATCACATGTGAAAACAAAACTAAACCGCGAGGTTGCAATAAGAAGCGGTAAAGGGCAGCAAAATGTGACTGTAAAATACTTGTAATGTAATAGAAGTATTGGTCAGTTATCGAAGATGCATCAAACGAGTCAAACTGAGCGACAAAATAATTTTTAAGATTCGTAATGGAAATTTTTTATAAAATTTCCATTATGAATTAAATTATATATTCAGTTAACGAAACGGTGAAAGCATATACAGATTTTTTTTTACATGATATTGTAATTTACATTTTTGCCCAGTTTTCATGAGGTAAACGATAAGAACAAGAATTGAAAAATTGTTTTCGATAATACATTAAAATATTTGAAAATATATAAACTAGTAAATTTTAATTAAAAGTACGGACATACATAATGATAATAATACAAATGATAGATGCGCACTGTCTGATCAAACTGTGTACACTTGGACAGAAATGATATAGTTATTTAATGATGAGTTTGGATTCTTCGACAACTTCATAAATAGTTCCTAAAATTCTGTCATCATTAACTGTTTTAAAAATGAGTTAATATTCATAAAGAACTTTTAAATCTTTATACTATCTAGAGAGTGCCATAAAGAAAGATTTTTATTGAGCAAAGGAAAAATAGATGTCCCAGATGATAATGCAAAGAGAAAACCATTTATTTATTTATTGTTATTCAGTTTCATATTGATTCCTAAACAAAAAACTTTTCACAAATAAAGTTTCTTTTATACAATCTGTCTCTATATACTAAAGAAAAGAATTATTTCAACACCGAATAAATGACAGCACAAACAACATGGGTATTTATAGTATAAGCTGCACTAATTGTGACGAAAAATATTTTTTGTGAAACAAATGATTTTAAACTATAGTTTAAGAAGTGGGGACCGTAACTCTGCATTACATCAACAAAGAGAGAAAAAAGATAATATAATTGATATAAAATTATTAGTTTCTTGCTACAGTATAGTGACAATGGATAGTTTTTGGAATCCCTTATTAAAAAAAACAAATAATTTTAACAGAAATCTTGATGAAATAATAATAGATGATACTCTAAATAATTTATTAAAAACGGACATTATATAATGTTATTTTTAAAAAATATGACTTCAGCAAATTATTTTATTGTCTTTGAGGTTGCTAAATTTTTCCTTTATTCTTTTGTCGTTTTTCTGATTCCCTTGAATAAGGATCCCTGAGTGTGGGATCGAAAGCTTGGTTCCGTTTATATAATAGCTATGGGGTAGCTGAATTATACTTAGTTTTTATTTAAAGACCTGAAAGAGAAAGGTCACAGTTAGTGTTACAATTAAAAAATAAAAAGAGTCTTACTATGAATTTCTAAAGAAATGTTGATTCTAGAAGTTCTTTAATATGTAACTTTAATATATTTTAGAACGATACGGAGGTATATATTTGAGTAGAAGTCAATTGAAAGGATAGTAAGAAAGAGGTGAATAAGGAAAAATATATAACCATACCTTTTCGTTTCTGAACTTTGAGTACTTGCAATGAACAAGCAAAAAACTTACATTTTATAAAGACGTCTAAACGCGACAAATTGATTTGAAAAAGTGCTTATTCTTTAACCGGCAGCTTTTTGTAGTTGCCAAACAGAGTGCTATATCGATACAAAAAAAACAAACCAACTTTACAAACCCCTATGAAGGAGAACCTCTCCAATATAAAGGAAACTTAAAATATATATAAAGTATATACACTATATTAAAATAATGAAAGCATATGAACAGTCTTTATATTTAATTTCTTTTTATTATTTTTATTTTATTTTTAAGTAATTGTTGTCCTGTTTTACGCTTTTACTCTTTACTGTTTTAGAGTAAATATTTTTAGCTACTAGGTGTAAGAAATTAATGTTATTGCAAAGTAAATATTATGAGGTGTTTTTTTTTATTTTTAGCCACTATATATATATATATATATATATATATATATATATATATATATATATATATATATATATATATATATATATATATATATATATATATATATATATATATATATATATATATATATATTATATATTTATTTATTTTATTTTATTTTATTTTATTTTATTTATTTTTTTGCGAATGGGTTTACGAAAGACTTGAAACTTTGACCCGTTATATACTTTATGTTTTGGATTTCCGTGCGGGAACTTCGTGGCACGTGGACTGCGACGTTGTCGAGACGTATTGTTGACTTGGTTTTCTATTTTATACTTTCACTTCACCAATTATATACCCGTTCTACAGTTTCTTTAATTTCGACTGCTCTATCCGCCTCTTCTTGTCCCTCGGGGCATGGCTACGGCTGAGCAGGAAGATATTAACATGGAATCTCACCACCAGGATGGCAATATTCCATGTACTAGGTCCGTTTCTCCTCAAGACCCCAATGTAGTAGTCCCGCAGGTACATATGAATACTCCCTCTCATTTATCCACTCACGTGATTATTATTCAATCTGCGGAAGGTAAGAACATTTTCACAAACCCAGTGATAAATTCCCGGCTTCTCTCCGAGTCCGTCTTTCACCAAAAAGTTATAGATAGCTCTCTTAAAGTTCTTGGTAGAGGTCAGGCGATTCGTTTTGAAATCCCATCATTGAACGATCTTTCTTTGTCCCTCACTGATATCACTACATTGGGAGGACACAAAGTACGATGTTTTGTACCTAGATCAGGAGGCCAGGACTTGCATATCATTAACTATGGGAAAATTCACCCAGTCAGTCCAGACCTCACGGAAAAAGAGATCCTTGATAACTTGGGACTTATAGATCACACCTCTTCCAAAATCTTGGCAGTCACCAGATTGAAGGCGAAATCTGAAGGAG
Source organism: Armadillidium nasatum (assembly GCA_009176605.1). Classification (NCBI taxonomy): domain Eukaryota; kingdom Metazoa; phylum Arthropoda; class Malacostraca; order Isopoda; family Armadillidiidae; genus Armadillidium; species Armadillidium nasatum. Next base: position 5,609 of record SEYY01018302.1, read on the forward strand.
GCGAGCACGTTAATACTATGACTGTCCGTATCAAATTTAAAGGTCCACTCCCATCTAGGGTTTGTATAAACCAACACTCCTACCCCGTTCTCCCCTTTACACACTCCGTACTAAGATGTTTTACATGTTGGAGATTTGGCCATGGTCAACTCACATGTAGATCTAAAGTCCGATGTTCAAACTGCAGTGGATTCCATTCGGCAAAGAATTGCACTAACTCCCCATCTTGCTATTTTTGTAATGGCCCACATAAAATAACCTCCAAACAATGTCCGGTCTTCAAACAGGCATTAGGAATTCAGGCTTCTCATCAAGGACACCCCTCAGGATCCCCATCTGCCCTCACAGAGGCACTCCGGAAATTAAATCCTTCTCGCACCACTCCACTCCCTACTCAACCTACATTGCCTGTACCAGCGAAACCCCAAACATCTGCCCCAGTTCTCCCACGACACCAAAATACATCTATACCTTCACTTCCAATACAGAACTCCTTTGCCTTACTGAACGATGAACACGACAGGCCACATAGCCCCGTCTCTACATACTCCCAGGCACTTGTAGCTAAACCTCCACCCTCTACGCCCATACCTCCTCGGACTACCTCCAAAAGGAGAAGAGCCTCTAACTCCTCAATACAAGATGATTGGCCAACAGACTTTCAGGTAGGTGAAATTAGAAACACTCAGGAGGATACCCTCCAGGCAAATGTCCTTCCACTATCCTCTATAGGAACAAGTGTCCCACCCTCTGTGCCTCAAGGGGCCTCTTCTTCCAATGCCCCCCCTAGACCTCCCATTCCTACCAAATCTAAAGATTGGACATCTCAAGAACTTTTTGCTATTTTTACTCCGACAATGTTCAAATTTCTCAACAAATATAGTACTGAACAATCCTTTTCTGCAGCATTTTTCCATATCATACCAGATCTTCTGGGACTTCTTCAACACTTCCTCCCCTCATAATGGCTTCATCATCCATAGTCCTATGGAATGCTAGATCCCTTTTTGGGAAACTGCCAGACCTCAGAAACTATATTGCCAACACTCAACCACTGATAATAGGTATATGTGAAACTTGGCTACAGCAAAAGTATACACCAGTTGTACCAGGATACACCATACTCCGCGAGGATCGACCTAACAGAGGTGGTGGTGGGCTGGCTTTTCTTATTCGTACTACCATACCTCACTCTAAAATTGTTTTAAAGAAATTTGCCAGTGGTGTGTTGGAAGTCCTTGCTATAAAAATCCCTTTTAAAAATACATGGGCATCCATACTCTTGGCATATAATCCAAGCCGAAACCTAAAAACTGGTGAACTTACACATTACGTTAGCCAGTTATCATCTCCTTCCCTAATCCTGGGAGACTTTAATGGACATCATACATTCTGGGAACCCTCTCTCCCCTCGCACCTAATCAATACAACTGGCAAAACCATCTTTTCCTTCCTAACACAGTCCTCTACGCACAGCCTCATAACCCCTCCAGGTTTGGCCACGCATGTACAGAGCTATAATGGTGCCACTTCGACTCTGGATCTTATATTTGGGGAAGAACCTTTTGGTTCCTACCGTATAAGTTTAGGACCATACATGGCAAGTGATCATTTACCTGTTGTCCTTCATCTTGAAGATACGATTCCTTCTCGCCCTCAGGCCTGCAGGATCAAGTGGAAATTCACAGATGACGGGGACACTTGGAATAAATTTGCTGCTCAAACTACTACTACCTATAATCCCTCCACATCACTGGATGAGCAAATAAACCATCTAACGGAGACTATGATCACTGTAGGTAAAGCTCATTTCAGTCTGACCAAGGGTGTTTTTGGTTTCAGAGTACAGTCCATTTGGTGGAATGACACCTGCAGGTCAGTTATACGAGATAGAAATAAAGCTTACAACAGATGGAGAAAATTCCCATCTGTCGAAAATGGGATCACTCACCGCAGACTATCTGCTATCTGCAAAAGAACCATTAAAAAAATTAAATATGAAGCGTGGAGGAAACTTAGACAACAACTCTCTTTCTCTACTCCTGCAAAAAGGGCCTGGAATCTTGTGCACAAAATGTCGGGCAAATTTATACCTCAAACTTTCCCCCTCACTACCAATGGACAACTGCTGCTAGATGATCTCAGCAAATCTGAACTCCTAGCTTCTCACTTTCACGGAGTCTTCACTACCCCTGACCCTCTCAGACATAGGAATGACATTGTTGATGCCATAATTAGTGCCCAAACTGAACATTCTGGAATGCTTTCTCAACCTTTCACATTTTGTGAACTAGAAGAAGTAATGAAAAAGCTCTCCCCTGACAAAGCAGAAGGCCCAGATTTCCTTTCCAATAAGATGATTCTGCACCTGAACTCTTCTACCAAATCTACTTTACTATCCATTTATAATGAAAGCTGGAGGACTGGCGTTTTTCCTAGTTCATGGAAAACCTCTATGATACTTCCTTTCTTGAAGGGAAATAAAGATCCTAGTGATCCCTCCTCATATAGAGGGATTCATCTATTATCATGCCTGGGAAAAATCTATGAATCCATGGTATGTAATAGGCTTTACTGGTTCCTGGAGACAAACTCCCGTCTACATCCCAATCAATATGGTTTCAGAAAACAGAGAAGCACTATAGATTGCCTTCTCCACATGACACACCTAATCTCGGGTGCTTTCCAACATAAACATTATGCTATGATCCTATTTCTTGATCTGAAAGCCGCTTTTGACAGTGCATCCCACTTAGGTATTCTATACAAGATACTTAAAACTGGTATCACAGGGGCCCCTCTATCTTGGCTGCGTGACTTCTTAACATCCCGCTCTTTCCAGGTCCTAGTGGGCAACACAAAATCATCTTCTCGAAACAGTAATAGGGGAGTTCCCCAAGGCTCCGTTCTGAGCCCTTTGCTCTTCTCTGTCCTCCTTAATGACATGCCCTCACCCCCATCAGTTGATGTCCTTATGTATGCTGATGACATAGCCTGTTGTGCTGTCGCCCCAACTTTGACTGCATGTCAAACCGCTCTGCAAAGTGCTGCTACTGAAATACTCTCCTATCTCTCAGAATGGGGCCTTTCTGTCAATGCTGATAAATGCGCTCTGCAATGTTATACATTAAAAAAAATCCCATTTTTACCTTCCATTTCAATCAATAACACCTTGATCCCTTTACGCAGCTCCTATACCTACCTTGGACTAGTACTTGATGCCCCCACCTTAACATGGAAAAAACACATTAACTACCTTGTCCAAGACTGCCTCAAACGTTTGGCCCTACTGAAGAGACTTGCTGGTGTTAAGTGGGGCTCCTCTCAGGGAGAATCTTTTGCACTTGTATCAATCCTACATTCTGAGCAAAATTGATTATGGCTGTACTGTTTATGGATCTGCTGCCCCTACAACTCTAAAGAAGCTAGAGATAATCCACACTGCAGCCATGAGAATTATTCTGGGTGCTTTCCCCTCCACACCTACCCAAGCCCTCTACATTGAAACTGGGCTTGCTCCCCTCAAACATAGGAGACGCTGTCTCAAGGCAAAAAAGCTCATTCTTCTAGCATCTGCTCCACCTGATCACCCACTTTATCAGATCTACTCAACCTACTTTGAAACACATCATATCACTCCTCGAAAAAGCAAACCTCCTTTTGTGCAACAAGCTTCCTCCATTTTCTCCTCAATAAACACAGCTACCCCACCTTTTATCTCAGCACCTCCTGTCTCACCCCTCCCACCCTCTATAGATCTCCTCTCTCACATCAATTGCACCCTCTCCCATGGTTGGAATAAGAAAGATTTACCTGAAGAAGGACAACAACTATTTGCTGAATTGCTAAACACCAAATATGCATCATATCTGTCAATATATACGGATGGATCAAAAATACACAACCCTGCATCCACTTCCTCCGCATTATACATCCCTACCCTCCAACTAGCTCAATCTTGGAAGCTTTCCGGTGCCCATTCTTCAATCTTTGCCGAACTCTTTGCAATCCATAAAGCTTTACTTTTCTGTGTTCAGTTCCTCATACCTCAGAAAATAGTCATATTCACTGACTCTTGTGTTGCACTCTCACTTATCACCACTAGATATCCCAAACGTTATCATAGGATACTATCTAGAATACACAAGACCCTTGCAAAACTAACAACATCCCTGGGCTGGACCATTCTTTACCAATGGACTCCTTCACATATAGGAATACTGGGAAATGAGATTGCAGATAGAGCAGCCAAACTGGCACACTCCCACTCTAATGTTGAGGATTTCCCTATTGAAAGTGAAGAATATTACACAGAAACCAAACAGTTGCTAGACTTCCAACAGAATGATGAACTCAATACATTCCTACAAACCCATAGCCTGGGTCAGATATACTCATTAGACTCCCCACCTCTCAAAACCAAATGTGATCGCAGAATAGCCACTGCTATCTTCCGACTTAAGACGGGACACTGTGGTTTAAACTCACATCTCCATCGCCTCAGAATATCAGATACTGATATTTGTCCTTCGTGCAAGAACAGTCCTGAAACTGTGACACACTACCTGTTTGACTGTCCTGCTTATTGTGTTCCAAGAGCCTCTCTCCGAAGTGATTTGGGTGCCCTGGGGGTCTCAACTTTCACAGTTCCAACTATCCTGGGTGGCCAGGGCATTCCATCTAAACAATTTCCAAAAATAGTAACATGCTTAAAGAGATATCTATACTCAACCTCCCAAATCAACAGAATATAACTACTGACCAAGACTCTTTGACGACTTTACTACAGTGTCTTCCTTTGTAAGCTTTACTTCAAGAAAGAAAAAATCATCGCTTCAAGGTCAAGACTCTCTTCATTGAGAGTAAGAGACCTTTATCATCAAGGTATCAAGGTAAGGTCAGACGGAATAATCTTGATTTCTGTGATTGTGTTGTACATCACTTACCATTATATTGTAATCGGCTACAGCATCTCCACATATGAATTTAATATATATTTTAAAATAGAGTTATTTTTAAGCTAATATAGTTAGTTCTGAATTGTTATACTTTTTATACCTATATCATATTCCTATTTTCTTTTATACTATGTATTTTCTCTTACAATAACATCATGTTTGTTATTAGCATGGATCGTCTCTTACCTGTATTTAAAGTAGTTATTCATAATTTAAACTGGAAGAGTAATGTATATTGAAGGAAAACAATAAAAAGGGTGTTATGAAATAGTTTATTAAAAGATAATTTAGTAGGGGCCCGTTTTTTTTTTCTTTAGATAAACGGAAAGGAAATGATATTTTGTTTGTTTTTTTAAATCGACGAACGCCAATTATTTTGTAAGAAAAAAAAAAAAAAACAAATTGAAAAAAAAAAAAAAGTTTAATAATAGGAAAATTATGACGTCATAATATCGTGGCCGCAATTATAAAACTTTTCAATATTTTGGAGTTGCTATATTTTAATTAGGTTGAAGTAAAATGGAAATAATAAAAAATAGTAAAAAAAATTATATATATATATATATATATATATATATATATATATATATATATATATATATATATATATATATATATATATATATATATATA
>SEYY01018303.1:0-10381 GCA_009176605.1 Armadillidium nasatum
AGGTGATAGAGAGAAGGTCATTAATGAAAAGTAAAAAAAGAATTGAGGATAGGAAAGAATCATGCAAAATTAGTAGATTTAGAGGAAGAACTTTCGCCTTCTGAAATAGCTGCTATAGGACTACATGAAACGAAATCAAACAGAAGGATAAATGCTGAAAGAGGAAATCTGGAATTAAAATTTTGTGTCAGAGACTTTAGCATATTCATCTATTGATGAATATGCTAGAGAGTTACAGCGTCTGAGTATTGATTGTGCTTTTCGAGATGTAACTGCTTCCACTTATAGGAATGAGTATATCAGAGATTCTTTTATATCCGGCCTAAAATCCCCCCATGTCAGAACACGTCTCTTGGAATTTCGAGAATTGCTTCTTGAGTGTGCAATTGATAAGGCTCGTGCACTGGAGCTGGCTCATCAAGATGCATTGACTTATGAAGCTCCCGGAAATCTTGCTGTAGTCTCCTTCTCCCGTTCCTCCATCCTACGTTGCTGGCCATGAAGATGTGGAAGCCGCAGCATTGGTCACTACTTCGCAAAAACGACCATGTTTTTTTCTGTGGAAAAAGGCCTACCCATGACCGGGCTGTTTGCCCTGCTCGAGGAGCCTTATGCTCTTTATGTCATAAAAGGGGTCATTTTGCGAGGGCTTGCAGATCTACCAATACCCCTATATCAAGACCTGAAGGTGGCTGCCTTCACCAAGGCATACTCATTCACGACATCTGATTCAACTTTTCCTCCTGGATTACAATCCTCATCCTTGAGTATCACCATCTCGAACCATGAAGTTCGAGCTCTTATCGATACTGGTAGCTCAGAGAATTTTGTGTCCCATTGTCTTGTCTCTAGATTGAGCCTGCCTACAACTCCTTACGTGGGAACTATTGCAATGGCTTCCTCTTCGTGGACATCTTCTGTCTCTTCTTGTTGCCATATTCACTTTACTATCGATGACAGAGAGTATGATGAGCGTTTCCTCGTTATGCCCAACTGTTGTACTGATGTAATTCTGGGTCTACCTTTTTTGAAGCAACATTCGTCCCTTAAACTCTCTTTTGGAGGAACTAAAAAAACACTTGGAAGTTTGTGCTCTGGCTCCTTTTCAGATACTTCCCCCTAGAATCTTTTCGCCAACTTATCTCCAGATTGTAGACCTATTGCTGTGAAATCTAGGAAGTACAGTTCTTCTGACGTCTTATTTATTAAGGATGAGATACAACGACTGCTGTCTGAAGGAATTATCGAGCCTAGCAATTCTCCCTGGCGTGCTCAGATTCATATTGTCAATCAAGGGCAAGGTAAAAAGAAAAAGAGAATGGTCATAGACTACTCTGCTACTGTAAATCGCTACACCTATCTTGATGCTTATCCCCTCCCATCTCTGGATACTTTGGCCAACAAAATCGCTTCTTATAAAGTGTATAGCTCTGTGGATCTCAGAAGTGCTTACCACTGTGTACCTCTTCATCCTGATGACAAGCCTTTTACTGCTTTCGAAGCTGATGGAAAACTCTATCAATTCTGTCGCCTTAGTTTTGGCCTCACTAATGGTGTGTCCTGCTTTCAGAGGGTTATCGACGAGTTCATTAATGAACATGAATTAACTGATACATTCGCATATCTAGATGATGTGACTATTTGTGGTCGCACTCAAGAAGAACATGACCGGAATCTTTCTCGTTTTTTGGATTGTGCTAAACGTTTTAATATGACTTTTAGTCATGAGAAATGTCAATTTTCACTCACTTCTATACGCATTCTCGGATATGAGATATCATATGGGAAGCTTCGTCCTGACCCTTCACGTATGCAGCCACTTTTAGACCTCCCTATTCCATCCAACGCAAAATCGCTCTCAGACTCTTGGGTCTTTTCGCGTATTACTCACGCTGGATTCCTCGTTATTCTCATAAACTCCGACCTCTTATTAATGCTGTTTTCCCATTAACTACTCCAGCGATAGAGGCCATCTCTGTTCTGAAAAACGCAATCCTGAATGCAGTTCGCTCTCCATGTTGATGACACTCTACCCTTCGTCTTGGAAACTGATGCGTCTGACGAAGCTATCGCTGCTACCTTGAATCAGGAAGGCCGCCCTGTTGCCTTCTTCTCCCGATCTTTGTCTCCTTCGGAGAGGGGACATTGTTCTCTTGAAAAAGAGGCATACGCCATCATCGAGGCTATTCGACATTGGAGGCATTATTTGCTTCCTCGTCCGTTCACTTTAATTACTGACCAGAAATCCGTCTCGTTCATGTTCGACATGTCACATAAGAGCAAGATTAAAAACGAGAAATTGGCACGTTGGAGGTTAGAACTTCTTCCATATAAATTCGAGATTATACATCGTCCTGGAAGTCTTAATCCAGGCTGCTGACGCCTTATCTAGACCTTTGTGTTCAGCTTCTCACGGTACTGAGAGTCTTGCCTCACTTCATAGTAGATTGTGCCATCCCGGTGTTGCTCGTTTCTCGCATTATTTACGAACTAGGAATATTCCCTTTTCTACTACCGAGATCCGGAATATTATATCATCTTGCTCTACCTGCTGTCGCCTAAAACCACAGTTCTATCGACCGGATGTTCCCAATCTTATACATGCACTTCACCCATTCGATTCGATTTCAAGGGCCCGCTTCCTTGTTCACCTGGGTCTCGCAATCGTTATCTTCTAGTGGTTATTGATGAGTACTCACGATTTCCTTTCGCTTTTCCGTGTTCGGATCTCTCATCTAGGACAGTTATCGATTGCTTCACGTCTCTCTTTTCGATGTTCGGGACTCCTGGCTATATCCACTCTGATAGAGGTACTGCTTTTATGTCATCCTCTGTGAAGGATTTTCTTACCAGAAATGGAGTGGCCACCAGCCGTTCAACGCCTTATCATCCTACTGGTAATGGTCAGTGTGAACGTTACGTTGGTCTAATTTGGAAGACTATAACATTGGCTCTGGATTCCCAGAAGTTACCTCCTAGCTCCTGGGAAATGGTTCTGCCTCAGGCTCTCCATTCTCTAAGGACATTACTATGTACCGCTACTAATGCGACTCCTCATGAGCGCCTATTTTCTTTTCCTCGAAGGTCTTGCTCTGGATACAATCTCCCTACATGGCTTACCGCTCCTGGTAAGGTATTGCTGCGCAACTTTGTTCGTACCTCTGGGGAGCCGCTCATTCAGGAGGTGGATTTACTGGAGGCTAATCCCTATTACGCCTTTGTACGATACCCCAATGGTAGGGAGGATACTGTATCAGTGAGAGATTTAGCTCCCAGGGGGTCTCCTTCTCAGCTCCACGATCACTCTCACCTGATCTTTCTTCATCATACACCACAACATCAGTTCTATTACTCCAGCCATCGGATTCGGTTCCTTTGTCTCCCAACTCGAGGGCTACCCCACAACTGCCAGAGCCGGCTGCGGTCAGAAGATCTTCCAGGATTTGTGGACCCCCTCAGAGACTTGAGTACTCATCTTTAGGCGGAGGTGATTGAGGTGTTTTTTATGAAATCAACCAACTAGCGACACAAACATATATAAGGCTGTATTTTGGGAGTTTGGTTCATTCTCTTAAAATTCTCAGATGAAGATATCGCTTTCACGGACCTCTCCTGGAATCACTTCTCTGTAACCTTAATACAGGTCTTCAGGTATTATTGCTATTGTTGTATTGTTTTTATTATTGTTATTATTGAATAAAGCTTTATGAAATGAAATGAAATGAAATTGTTAACTAGTTATTCATTTGTTCATTTATTGTTGCAGAAATAAAAGCTTGACTTCCTCTATGTAGTCATTGCCCTTCAGTTGGATAATAGGGAAGTCAATAATTTAACTAACGATAGGAGCACCAATGCTAATATCACTAATATTGCTAATTTTCAACAAGCGTGTGACGTTCTGTCTTTATTGCACACAATTAAAAATTAGGACCTCATAAATACAGTAATTGAATTAGATATTGGTTTATAAATAAATAAGAAAGTTGATGATATGACAAAAGAAAAGCTTTTAAAATATTCGTGGATCCCGCCTCCTGGTTGCATCTTCCCTAAAATTATGGACAGAAATTTAAGTTTTCAAAGAAAGTGGCTTTACTCATATAATTGGCTGACATATTCAGAATATGCTACAGGAGCATTTTGTAAATTATGTGGGCTTTTTTAGTAAATATTGCATAGGAAAAGGGAGGCATTAGATTGCAGGAACGTTAGTCTCTGAGTGTTTTAAAAGGTACAAAAAAGCGGTTGAGAAGTTTTCTAGCCACCAACAAACTGAAAATCATAAAACTTCTGTTACACTGGCAGATAATTTTTTACAGGTTGCAAATGAGTTTTCTTGTGATATTGTTAAGCAGTTTGAAAATAATCGAAAAATACAAACAGAGGAAAACCGCTTGAAATTTAAAATAGGAATATCACTTCACGGAAAATACGAATCTGGATATATTTTATCAGATGATAATGACAATGTATCCGATGGTAATTTTCAAACATTATTAAGGTTTCGAATAGATGCTGGAGATAAAACGCTTCTTGATCACTTGTCCTCTTTGTCAAAAGTTTCACAATATAGTAGACCATCTATTCAGAATGAATTAATTCATTTATGTAGTGAGATCATAAAAGCAAAATTGTTAATAATGTTAATTATGCAAAATGCTTTTCTATTCTTGCTGACGAAACAACAGATATATCAAAAAACAGAACAGATGACAATATGTCTCAGGTAAGGTGATGAATCATGCAAAGTTAAAGAAGAATTTTTGGAGTTTGTGCCAGTAGAAGAATTAACTGGACATTTAATCGCTACTTCCATTATAAATTCTTTAAAACAAAATGGAATATGTTTTGAATACAAGATAGGTTATGGATTTGATGGAGCTGCTGCAATGATGAGCGATATTAAAGGAGTCTAGTCTGTTGTAAAGGAGATCTGCCCAACAGCTTTGTATGTTCATTGTAGTGCTCATGTCTTAAACCTAGCTATATCTCATGATTCTAAAGTTCCCCTTGTCCAATTTTGCTTGAGCACAATAAAATGTGTTGGAAACTTTTTCTCATCTTCTCCAAAAAGAACCTGTGTTCTTAAGGATAATATTAAATCAAATCTACTGTACCTGATCATAAGAGTAAATCGCCTCTTACTCTGTGTGAAACAAGATGAGTGTACAAACATAATTCTGTAATGAGATTTAAAGAACTTCATTTAGATGTGGTTCATTCTCTTGAAAAAATAAAAGAAAAATGCAATGGTGAAGCTTCATGCCAAGCACATCAATTGCTAAATTCTGTACTTGATGGACAGTTTATTGTAACTCTTTCAGTTCTTAGCAAAATACTGCCAAGTACATTAGGAATTTCAAAACTACTTCAGACAGTTAATTGTGATTTAGATGATGAATTGGATCAGATATTCGATAACGTAAGTTATGCAGAAATAGCGTTTAGTTGCAGACTGAGTATTCAAAGGTCTCTTTGTTGAAGCCACTTGTCTTTCTTCAAAATTAAATATAACTATATCAGTGCCTCGATTTACACTTCGTCAAATAAAAGTGTCTAAGTTAAATATTATTAAACTGGAGCAATATTATAAGGTGCACCTTTTTATTCCTTTGTTAGACAAATTTATTAATGAATTGGAAAACCGGTTCAAATAGCATAATGATTTGTTACGATCACTTCAAAAATTTATTCCACGTCGCTGTTTTGATTTATTTTCATTAACTTGAACTTACGGCTTGCACAAGATTTTAAGCAAACTTTCTCCCTAACCCTGACAACATAAACAAAGAATTTTAACTTTGGAAACAAAAATGGAGAGAGTTGAATACTGATGCTAGTCCTAATACAGCAATAGAAACATTATCAACATGCAATCCTATATTGTACCCAAACATCTGGAAACTTTTACAAATATTAGTAACGCTTCCAGTATCAACAGTTCTACTGTTAAAGCGTCTAAAAAATTACCTCAGAAATTCAGTGGGACTAGATCGTACAAGAGGCCTGGCTTTACTTAAAATTCTCAAGGATATTGAAGTTAATCCCGAAGAAGTATTTTTCCTTTTTGCAAAAAAGTCCAAGAAGAGCAGATTTCGTCTTGTGAAATCTGTCTAGTCCCTGCTATAAGCATATATATATATATATATATATATATATATATATATATATATATTATATATATATATATATATATATATATATATATATATATATATATATATATATATATATATATATATATATATATATATATATATATATAATATATATATATAATAACATATATAAATTAAAACAGAGAAAGCAAATTCTATTTTTTGTAGTTTAATATCTACAACTCTGAATATAATCGTTGAATAAGAAAAATGAGCCAAGTTCCATCAACGAATATAGAGTGCGCTCAGAACTCATTCACGAGTTTAGACTCTGACACATCGTTTACACTACGGATATAAATGACCCTTCTTTCCCTGAGATCTCAAAATATACGTGGAATTAAGATGATTTCCTTCATATGTTGCCATCACACACACACACACACACACACTCACGCGCGCACGAAAAAGCATGCGCACACGTAAACACTCACAAACACACGTATGCATAAACGCATATGCACACGCACACGCACTCGCACACACGCATGCGATCATGCATACACACACATTCACACACACACACACTATATGTATATATATATATATATATATATATATATATATATATATATATATATATATATATATATATATATATATATATATATATATATATATATATATATATATATATATATATATATATATATATATATATATATACTAAAACTTTCTGGAAAAGGTGATCCCAATTTAAAAGTAAGGGTTTACCCATTAATTTTTAAATAAATTGTTTGCATAGAATAAGTCTGTACATCCTATGGACTACATTTTATCTCTTTATATATCTATTTATTTTCATTTTAATTGTTTGTTAAAATTTCTTAGTGTTTTATCTTTTATGGTTTTATAAATTGGTTCTCATTATTTATTGTTAGAGCACGAGCGAGTTTAGTGTTCTTAAAAAGTTGATAATATCTATCTGTCTTACAAGTACTCTACTATTAGAGTCTGAAACATGTTTCATTTATCTATTTTCCAAGCTCTTTTTTCTTGAACCCTTATCAAATCCAGTGTATTGGGAGACATCTTCCTTAATTCGACCAACGTTTTTAATTATTCACAATAGTGATAGAATTTTTTATGCCTCTGGCCATAACTAACCCAAATATATATATATATATATATATATATATATATATATATATATATATATATATATATATATATATATATATATATATATATATATATATATATATATATATATATATATATATATATATATATATATATATATATATATATATATATATATATATATATATATATATATATATATATATATATATATATATATATATATATATATATATATATATATACAGTTTACCACCATTCACGGGCAGAGCCATTTCAAGGGGATGCATATACAGTAGGGAGAAAAGGAAGAAAGCCCACTCAGACAGGAACCTAACGAACATCCCACAGGTGGGAATCGACGGAAGCGTTGAAGAGAGGAAGATTAAGTACAGGACCAAAAATAGATGATGGTAGAGAGTTTCACAGAACGGAGGTGACTGGAAAGAATGAGGCATCCCAACGTATAAGCCAGGGGTTTTCAGCATCCACACAAAATTCGTGCGAAAGCAGGGCACCTTGTACAACGAGGAAAACGCAATGGTGGAGGAATGCGAGAGGCAATTCCCTCGAGCATCTGCCATTATAGTACCTATAGAAAAAAAATTGTGCGCCAACGTCACGCCTCAGAGATAGGGTTCAAGAGAGTTTGAAAGTAGGGGACAGTTTTATTAATCTTTTAGATTTAGAATCAACCCTATTCAGAAGAGTGGAGAAGCAGGAGCCCCCCCAAATGTGATAACAGTACTCCATACACTGGAGAATAAGACCCTTATATAATTGGAATAACTATTCAGAAGAAAAAAGAAAAAAGTTCTCGCAACCTGAATAGTATCCCTAGTTTCTTAGAGGCAGACTTAGCAACTAATGTGATATGTGGTTTCCAAGATAATATATTCTTTATGTTTAGACCAAGAATGTTAGTGTTATTTACAGATGAGACGGCAGAGCCATCGAAGAAGATGTGAAAGTTGGGAGGTATTTTTGAGTGGAAGATGTAAAGAAGTTGAATTTTTAAAGAGTTGAATTTCACAAGGTTGAGGTGATCCCATTCAGATCGGCAAGTATAGAATAGGAAAGTTGAAGATGAAAAGATACTCTAGAGTCAAAAGAGGGAGCAGATTTGAAATGGGTAGAAGAATGGAGAGTTGAGTATTAGCATAAAAGTAAACAGAGTTAGAAGTGCAGATTGAGAAGATCGTTAATGAAAAATAAGAAAAAAGTGGAGATAAAACAGAACCCTGAGAAACACTACAGTTGACAGGAAAAGAGGAAGAGGTCACTCCATCTACAAGTGCTGGAATAGAACAATCTGAGAGAAAACCAGACAAGAATAAGCAAAAAGAAGGTGGATGCCCAAAGAAGGGAGCTTGGAGAGCATCGACGCATGCCATACCCGGTCAAAAGCCTTGGATATGTCAAGCGCCACCACACAAAACTCCCCGAAGTCCCTAAGGGCAGAAGACCATAAAATCAGTGAGATAGAAAAGAATGTCACCAGTTGACCTCGAGCGTCGAAAGCCATACTGATGATCATGAGAGAAGAGAATGAGACTCCAAATGATCCAAGGAAATGAGAGTTGAGGAGAGTTTCAAAAATTTTAGACAGAACACAAATGAGAGCTATAGGTCGATAGTTGGAAGGGTCAGGGCGCCTACAATTTTCCGGGATCGGCTGAAGAAATGCGAGCATCCAGCACTGAGGAAAAAGTAATAGTATTAAGGCATAGAGAGTAGAGTTGAACTAGGACAGGTGGCAACTCAGAAGCAGATTCCCTCAGAACACGAGGGATAATGCCACACGGGACACTGGCCTTCCTAAAGTTCATTGACTTCAGTATTCCATGCATCTGATCATGAGAAGGAGTGAGGAGGAGGGATGCCAGAATCGAGCAGGGTATAAATAGATGATTAAAGGAGGCCGAAGAGATTAGCCTTTTTAGAGGGAGTATTAGCTACAGAACCATCAGAGCAACGAGAAGGAAGAAACCCAAAGGAAGGAAGCTTGGAGAGTAGTGATGCATGCCACACCTGGTCAAAAACCTTCGAAATGTCAAGCAACACCACACAATACTCCCCATAATCCCTAAGAGAAGAAAACTTTAAATCAGTAAGATAGAAAAGTATGTCACCAATAAATCTCGAACGTCGAAAGCAGTACTGATGATCTTAAAAAATGGAGTGAAACTCTAGATGATCCAGGAAATGAAAGCTAAGTAGAGTTTGAAAGATTTTAGACAGAACACAAGTGAAAGCTATAGTTCGATAGTTATAGGGATCAAAACGGCTACACTTCTTCGGGATCGGCTGAACAGTGATGGTGAAGTGATGAAAAGTATTAGTATTAAGGCATAGAGAGTAGAGTTAACAAGGACAGGCACCAGCTTAGACGCACACTCCCTCAGAACACGGGGGAATGCCATATGGACCGCTGGCCTTTCTGACTTTAATAGTTTTCAGGATCCTATAGACTTGATCATATGAAATCACAGTTGATTTCATGGGACACCTGAGAGGAGAAGAGTAGAAAGAGGAAAACCGGAATCGTTCAGGGTTGAAGTGAAGGAAAAAAAAGAGGACGAAGACATTTTTTGCCTTTTCAGAAGGAGTATTAGAATGAATAAGAGGATGAGGGAAGGGAGATTTATAAATATTATTATAGATGTTTTTGGCTAGATGCCAGAAATTTTTATCAGTAGGAGAACCACGGTGGTCAACGCACTTCCTCTTAGTGAATGTAAGCTTGGCCCGTCGAATAATATCTCTGCAACGATTCCGAGCTGAATAAAAATAAAGATGGTTATAGAAAAATTAGAGTTTTTTCGCCAACGATAAACTCTGTCTCTTTCATTAATGCCACGAAAGTAAGTTCGAATGAACCATGGCTTTAAAGATTTTTTTGAAGATGGACTGAAACCTACTCATCCTTCGGCGATTACGGTCTTACCTTTTCGGCAGACACAGAAGCACCCTCCGGGTCAAAACAGGATTCATTCCAAGGATAGTTGTCAAAGAAGCTGCCAGCCCCATAATTAGCCCGATTAAAGTACCAGAAAGTACGTATATGGCATGGTGGAACTGCTGCAAGAAAAGTATCATATCCAGCGCATAAGGTTGTGATCAGAGTTACCAATAGA
>SEYY01018304.1:0-10000 GCA_009176605.1 Armadillidium nasatum
GAAGACCGTGCACCAGGGGAAGTCTTTATAGAGGTCTTGGATTCTCCGAGGCAGATTAATGTTTCGCCATTTTGAATAAATTAATAGGTAATGTAAGTGTAAGCTTTTGTAAATATTGTAGGACACATGTGAAGAAGGAGGAAGGTTGGAGCATAGGCACTCCAATGTGAGTCAAGGGTACACTAGAGACCCTCTGAGAAGATGAAACGCGAAAAGGAACGAACCAAAGGCAACGGGGTGAAAGGAATGGTCTAGCCCATCCTATTACCCCGTGTGTTAAGCCCAGTGGGGGGTAATTGCATCGCTTCGGATTTCGCTACATCCTCCCCCTCCCCCTATTATTATTATTATTATTATTATTATTTTATTATTATTATTATTATTATTATTATTAATATTTTATAACAGATTGCTAAACACATATACAAAAACCTATTCACATGCAGATACAAACCACAAATCATTATTATTATTATTATTATTATTATTATTATTATTATTATTATTATTATTATTATTATACGTAATAGCAGTAGTAGTATCTCATACCCTAAGCTCTTAAAATATTTTATTAGTAACATGAGGTAGGCTATAGAAGCATGTAAAGGCAGACACCTAAACATGCATATTCTCAAACACCCATACAAATATACACACACAGATTCATGGACACACACCCACACGTAAACTCGAAATAAGTATATTATAGATATACATTCTATAAAACATTCACTTTAGCCTCAACTTTCTCTCAAGCATAAACAAACACATTCACCCATAAACTCAATCCTTGACAGCCTCTCTCTCTCTCTCTCTCTCTCTCTCTCTCTCTCTCTCTCTCTCTCTCTCTCTCTCAACCGCTATCTAACAAGAAGCCAGACTTTAATGTCTTTTAACATTTAAAATAAATAAGAAATTTTTAATAAAAAAAGTTTCGTACAAAAACATTTTAAACAAATTTCACTAAATATTACTAAAATTAACATTTTCAAAAATATTTAATTCCTATAAAACTTTGTACTCTATATTCTTAAGTGATATGAACATAAAGTAACATCGAATTTTTTTAAAACAAATGTAATCACATAGCCTCTAATATATACAATTTCACAATATCATAACATTTTTACTTACTGCAATATTGCACTAAGACCAACCGAGTCCATCCGAGCTTAATACCAGCAGAGCCTACACTAATGATATTCAGCCAAATAGCAATGGGTATTAGCACAAAACAAGGATAAGCCCGGCCTCTTTTTCATATTCACACAATCACCAGTGGGCGTCATCATAAAACATAGAATAATGAAAAACCCAGCACCCCTTTTTTTCATAGGAAAAGTAAATATCTGCTAACTTTTTTTTACCTTTTTCGACATTAATTGATGGAAATTTAAACCCATCTTAATAAATGCAGCTGTCCAAGTAATTAGACCAGGACCTTTTTGCCTTTTTCTTGAAATTGATTGATGGAGCATTATTAGCCAATTGTTTACACAGTTTATCACTACAATCCAGACGATTATTTACATATATATGCCATTTACTCGATCACCTTTTAATTTTCCAGGTAAATATAACCGTGCCTTTAGGCCTTTTTCTAGGCATTGACGAATGGAGCACACAGGCCATGGTCGAGACTCCATAGTCTTAGCATCATGCATATTCTTAAGGACTTATTATTATTATTATTATTATTATTATTATTATTATTATTATTATTATTATTATTATTATTATTACTTTTATTATTATTATTATTATTATTATTATTATTATTATTATTATATTATTATTATTATTATTATTATTATTATTATTATTATTATTATTATTATTATTATTATTATTATTACTAATTTTCAACCATATAGACAAATATAAAAGCTCATTACACTTGATCCATATCAAGAGCCGACATACCTATTCCCGAAAGATAGTAAACTCTATAATCTACACATATTAATTCTCCTTTTACCCGTTTCCAAGCATATTCTGCCTATCTTTTATGAGGAAGACCGAAACCTCATCAACACACGTCATAACCTTTCTTTCATTTTATTATTATTATTATTATTATTATTATATATTATTATTATTATTATTATTATTATTATTATTATTATTATTATTATTATTATTATTATTATTATTAAAAATAATTTTAAACTATATGGACTTATATATTAGATCCCATTACACTCTACCAATATCAAGAGCCGACATACTTAACCCTGATAGATGTTAAACTCCATATTTCTTCATATGCTAAATATCCTTTATCCTGTTTTCACTGAATATTTAGCCGATTTCTCATGATAAAGATCGAATCCTCATCAGCACTCGTCGTAACGCATCCTTCATATATACATTTCATTTGTTGAATATACCTTTACTTGAATAATACAAACACTCATACTAAGCTTTCTGTCAGCATCAAGCATAAGAATACCCAATCTACCAATATCGAGGATAGGAAAACTAACAACTTATTCATTTACTTTCGAATGGTACCAATATCTAATATAACTCACTCGTTAAGACTTTGTATTTTCACAGATCCTCTATTTTCTTACAGATCTTCATAATTAATCTACTTTAGACCCCAATATATGAACAAAACAAGCTTTCATACTAAGGTTTCAGACACCATCAAACAAATAAATACCCAATTCAACCAATATCGTATACCTTAACATGCTTTAGATGCCAACATATCGACAATACCCAAATCTACCAATGTCGAGGGTAGGAAAACTAATAACTTATTCAATTCTTTCGAATGATACTAGCATTCAAAATAACTAAGTCGTAAAAGCTTTGTATTTTCACATTGCAGCTGTTTTCTTATGGTTCTTTATACACTATCTTGCTTAAGTTGCCAATATATCAACAACACAAACATTCATACTAAGGTTTCGGACAGCATCAAACATAGGAATTCTCGAATTTAGGAATCCTAGTCGACATATATGCAACGTTATCAATATTCAAGGTTAAACAAACTAATAACTTATTCATTTACTTTCGAAGAGTATCAATATTCAATATTACTAGTTCGTAAAAACCCTGCATTATTAAGGCTCATTACGGCTGATCCATATCAAGAGCCAACAGAGCGTCAAACACCGTGGAAAACTCCACTTCATATGCTTACCCTTTATCCAAATATTTAGCCGATATGATAAAGATAACATCGTCAAGAATACAGAGCGTCAAACATATGAATACCCAAATTTTCCAAATCTAGTTAACATAAGAATACCCGATTTTTTAGTCTAGTTAGCATATATGCAGCATTATTATTAACGAGGCCATGCAGCCTAATAACTTATGCATTTACTTTCGAATGGTGCTAGCATTCAATATAACTAACCCGTAAAAACTTTGTATTTTCACACTTCAACTATTTTCTTAAGGGTCTTCATAAACTAACCTGCTTTAGATGCCAATATATTAACAATACATGCATTCATATTATGGTTTCGGATAGCGCCCTTACTAACATGTACCATAACTACTCCTTCATTTTATTATTATCATTAATTTTCACCCATATGAACTTATATATTAGATCCTATTACACTCGATCCAAATCAAGAACCGACACTTAGCACCGAAAGATGGTAAACTCCATATTTCTTCATATGCTAATTACCCTTTATCCCGCTGTCCCTGAATATTTTATGCGATTTCGCATGATAAAGATCGAATCATCGCCAGCACTTGTCGTAACTCATAGCATACTTTTACTTAGGCAATACAAACACCCATAATAAGATTTCTAACAACATCAAACATAAGAATACCAAATTCCACCACCAATATAACTAACTCGTAAAAAACTTTGTATTTTCACACTTCATCTTATTGGTCTTCATGAATTAACAGGCTTTAGATGCCAATATATCGACAATACAAGTATTCGTACTAAAGGTTCGGTCAGCATTAAACATAGGGATGCTCAAATTTAGCAATTCTAGGAAACATACATGCAACATCATCAATATCGAGGTTAAGCAAACTAATAACTTATTCATTTTCTTTCGAATGGTACCAGTATTCAATATAACTATATTGCATAAACTTTCATATTTGCCACACGTCGTCTACTTTCTTAACATTTGACTATTTTACAAACTATCTTATACTGTTTAGAACTTCGAAATATTTATTTTATTAACATTTTTTTTTAAAATATTTAATTTTACTTCTTTTATTTCATCAAACATCAGATATAACATGCTACATACACACATACTAACGTAAAGTATCTTCAGAGAACACAATCACTTAACGAAAACATAGATGCCCTTACACATTTTCATGCTTTCTAAATTATTCATAGGGTTATCTCCTATACAGATAAGTGACATTCTTATATTTAGTCTTTTTATACTTAACAAAGATTTTCATATTAACTGAATCTATAACTATAAATTCCAGAATTTTACTTAAACTTATTTATTTAATAAACGAAATTTTACCCTATATTTTGCTTTCAACATAACTTTTATGATACAGTAAGGTCCTTACTAATATATTAAAAATACAAAAAACACACTTATCGACTGACATATTTATACCTTAATGTTTCTAAGGTGTTTTATCCTAAGCAACATTCTAACCAACCTAACCAATTATAACCAACATTTCTTATTCATGCATTTTCAAGTTAACATATTTCAAATACGAGATAAATATTTCATATTAAACATGAAAAAACAATTATTTTCATGTATTGAGCTGTTACGAGCTGTATGTTTTTTACTACATTAGCTATTCATGCATTTTCAAATTAACATATCTCAAATACGAGGTAAATATTTCATATAAGTAAACATGAAAAAACAGTTATTTTCATGTACGACTCTGTCACGATCTGTATTTTTACTATCAATAACCATTTTAAGCATTTGTAGCATATAACAATCATCGACACTTATACAGTAATTTCAAGAAATATAGACAGTAGGGTACACTAAACAGAGCATACAATACCCAGAAATTATATTATACTAATATACTAATAATTTTGATATTAATTTATATGTTTCGCTATGAGAGCGTAGATAAATACAAAGTTGGCATTGTTTCGACATGTATATTACATGTATATTTTGTATATTACTTATAAAATTCAGCATTACCTCATCATCTCATGTTTCAAGTAACGTACACTTTATATTTTCAAGCTAATAAATTTTAATCTTACCACCCTTAACACAGCCAAACAAATTTGACATCGAAGGTCTTACCAATCAAATCAATATTTTTTACCTTACAAATGGAACCTTTTTTGGCGTAACATCTTAACCTTAGTACAGTATGTATTCGGATCCTCATATTTCTTTAATAAAGTAAGTTGCAGCAAAAACATTATACTATTAATAAATTTTTACAGATGTTATGAATGGCACTTTAAACTATATATTCATGACAAGTACATAATTCTCAGGACTACAATAATCATCTATCGCTTTTAACATTTTCATACTCTTATATAATAGGGTTAGTAGGTACTCTATCTCTATTTCTTCTACTCTTCCCAACTTAGCGTCCAAATCTTCAAGAATAAACATTATTTCACGAAGGTTCACTCATTCGGGTAATATATAGATTGTTAACTTCATGATGACTCTACGAAAAAATTGCTTCAATGTCTACATAGCATTTCCAAGCTATCCTAAATTGATATAACTCTATTTCCATACCATAGATGATTACCTCTCAATGGCTATCTCGCTTCTAAACTTATGGTCGATACATGCATATGAATAGAATAATAACTTAAATACTATGCATACTCTTACATATCAAAGACAGCCAACCTAATTATTTGACCTAACGTACTTCAATATACATTTCCTCCATCTTTTATCCATAACCATAACATAATACACTTACAACCTATTAACCTTACACATGCACACACATACATACGTGCAAGGTTAGATACATACATTCATACATCCAAACATACATACAAACATACATACATACATGTCTACATACCCAAACCCGCTTGAATATATATATATATATATATATATATATATATATATATATATATATATATATATATATATATATATATATATATATATATATACATAATTATGACAGCCAAGGTGAAACATGGTTCTACACAGGACGTACAGGAAGAGGATCGCTCTCTCGGCACCTTCTCACCCCTACCCCACTTACCGATTTTTTTTTCAATTTCTTTATTTAATTATTAATTTATTTATTTTTTTGGGAATGGGGTCAGGGTACCCCATCCTGGGGCCCTTGGGGCTCCCTAGGGCCTCCCTGGGGCCTCACCCTTGATTGTCACTTTAGATCTGTAGCTGGAGTGTGTTCCAGACTTTACCAGTAGAGTATATGTAAGATTGAGCATAGCGGTTACGTCTGGGGTTTGATAGTTGGACAGAGAAAGGATGAGACTGTGTAGAAGTCGGGTCACATGAGCCTTTCTCAATGGAGAAGGTATGCGACGTGAGAGTTCAGAAGGGGTGTCCGTTGTAATAGCCGTTGCATAAAGAGAGAGAGAGAGAGATGTGAAGAAGTTTAGTTTTTAAAGAGTTGAATTTTCCAAGGTTGCTATGACCCCACAGGGAAATCCCATCCAGATCGGCAAGAATAGAAATCGGAAAGTTGAAGACAAGAAACAATTCTAGAAGCAAAAGAGGGAGCAGATTTTAAATAAGTAGAAGAATGTAGAATTGAGTCATCAGCATGAGAGTGAACATAGTTAGAATTTCAGTTGTGAAGATCGTTAATGAAAAGTAAGAATAGGGTTGGAGATAAAGCAGAACCCTGAGGAACACCACAGTTGACAGAAAAAGAGGAAGAAGTTGCTCCATCTATAAGTGCAGAAATTGAACGACCTGAGAGAAAACTAAACAAGAGTAAGCAAAGTGAAGGAGGAAACCCAAAGGAAAGGAGCTTGGAGAGCAGCGACGCATGTCATACCCGGTCAAAATTCTTGGATATTTGAAGAATCACACACAAGCCTCCCCCGAAGTCCCTAAGAGCAGAAAGTCATAGATCAGTAAGATAGGAAAGTATGTCACCAGTTGACCTCGAATGTCGAAAACCATACTGGTTATCTGAGAGAAGAGAATGAGACTCCAAATTATCCAGGAAATGAGTGTTAAGGAGAGTTTCAAAAATTTTAGAAAGTTAGAAAGTCAATAGTTAGAATGGTCAGAGCGGCTACCTTTTTTCGGGATCGACTGAACAAATGCGCGCTTTCAGCATTTAGGAAAAGTATTAGTATTAGGGCATAGAGAGTAAATCTAAAAGAGGACAGTCGTTAACTCGGAAGCACACTCCCTCAGAACACGAGGGGAAAAGCCATCCGGGCCACTGACCTTCCTAACGTTCATAGATTTCAGGATCCCATGCACCCGATCAGGAGTAATTATAGATAGAGATATGGGATACCTGAGAGGAGAAGGAGTAGGAGGAGGGATGCCGGAATCGAGCAGGGTGGAATTAGATGAGAAAGGAGGCCGAAGAGATTATCCTTTTCAAAGGAAGTATTTGCTACAGAGCCATCAGGGTGAATAAGAGGAGGAAAGGCAGATTTACAGAACTTATTAGAGATATTATTGACCAGAGGCCAGAAATATTTATCATTAGGAGAGCCATGGAAGTCAGCGTACTTCCTTTTAATGAAAGTAAGCTTAGTCTGTCGAAAAACATCCCTGCAACGATTTCGAGCTGAATGAAAATTAGCAAGAGTGATAGGAGAAAGAGTCTCTCCATTCACGATGAGAATTTTCTCTCTCCCGAAGGACAAGATAACAGTTACCATCGAACCATGGGTTTTGAGGAGAAAAAGATTTAATTAAAGATGGAATGAATCTGCTCATCCAATCAAGGATTACGGCCCCTACCTTTTCAGCAGAGACAGAAGCATCCCCCGAGCTAAAGCAAGATTCACCCCAATGGTAGTTAGCAAAGAAGCCAATCATTGCCTCCCAATTATCCCGATTTAAGTGCCAGAAAGTACGTTTAGGGCATGGTGGAGCTGTTGGTGAGAGAGCATTAAAACTAAGAGCTATAAGATTATGATCAGAGTTACCAATAGGAGGGAAAATGGTGTATTTATATCTAGAAGGCATAGTGGTGAAGCATAAATCAAGTGTGTTCCAGATCTGATTAAGATAATCTGGAATGTGTATGGGTTCCCTAATCAACTGCTCTAGATCTTTGTGAATGCTGAATGATTTAGTCTCCTTCCCACCCGTATCAGTATGATAGGAGCCCAACCATTTAGTTTGGTTTATGTTGAAATCCTCTAAATAGAGGGCTTCAACATTTGGATGAGACGTAGTAACAGTCTTATGAGAAGTAGTAAGATATTGAAAAAGAACTGGTAAATCTGTTCAATTAGGGGAGCAGTAGGAGAAACAAAAGATGATTGTAGTAGAAGGAAGACAGATTTTAAGCCATAAACATCGAAACTAGGGGATTCTACATTTTCGAAACGTGTCACAGGAGTGTTAATGTTGATTTAGACGGAAATTGCGAAAATTTGTAGTTGGAGACATTGAGGTTGTTAGAGAAAGAATCCCTGTCCAACTTGGTATTAGACAAAAGCAAAAGGTTAGGATGAGAGTTAAAGAAGTGATATTCAATAGATTCGATATTGGAGCGAAGACCACGAACGTTGGCAAAGTCAATAAAGAGCCTCCCGTCTTCACCCACCCTCAAGCCCTCTCAATCTCGTCATTCGAAGAAGCACACACGTACTAACGTCACTCAAACACAATCAAACACACACACTCATGCACACTCGCAAGCACACGAATGTACAAATACAAAACGAGCTAAAGCGTGATTTTTAAAGCAAAATAAAAAGCACATTAAGCAGCCAAAAGGAAAAAAATAATGATAATAACAGTAATCGAAAAATAAATAAATAAGTAAATAAAAAAGATAAACAAACAAATAAATTGGAAAATATATGTTTAAAATTAAAAAAATATATAATAAGAACTTATCTTGATACTCCGACTAGTAAAAAAAAAGTTATAGTTGGTTAAAATTTTCCCAATCGTAGAAGTTCATATATACTAAAACAAAAACACTTAAAATAAGACAGAAATAGAATTAAAACTAGGGAATGACTAAAAAGGTAAAACGATTAAAACTTTTAAAACACTCACACACGCACTTATATATATATATATATATATATATATATATATATATATATATATATATATATATATATATATATATATATATATATATATATATATATATATATATATAAGATAACACTTTTGACGGGAGTCAGATTCTATCATAGAGTAGCTAAATCTGGCAACCAATCAGACCTCACTGGAAGTTCCTGGCTACTTTTTGACCCATTATGGGGTTAGGGGACCCCACCTCGTAAAGTGTATCCCTCACTTAATGGAGTGGCATAGTCAAAGCACCCCATTTTCAGCTTTTTTCTTGACCTCGTTTTGAAGATTCAGCTCCATCAGTAGGACATACAGCTTCTCACTCTTTCCCTTCCACTCCAAGGGGTAGACATAGACTTATTACCCCATTTTTCCAACCTCTTCCTCACCTCATTTGAGGGTTCAACCACATCTTGCATAGGTATGCTCAACCCCCTATTCCTTTTCCTTTTCCCCCCTTAGGGGCTATTACCGTACCCAAGCACCACATTTTTCTCAATCTTTTTCATGACCATTTCGAGTATTTGGCGTTATTCATACTTCTTCTCTTTGATTATTTGGGCGGTGTTGTCTCCAAGTTGTGGAGTTATTTAAAAGGTACTACTCACCCTACTTCTCCTAATCTCATTCTTAAGCCTATTGGATGTTCTGGACCTCTACGATTTTCTTTTAGAGGATTCCTCTCCATCAATCCCATCCCCGCTCACAGCCCTCCCCTTGCTCAAAAGGAGTCTTAAAACGCAAAAGGGAAAGGATTCTAAACGTAACAAGTTTGGTTATGTGAATGTGAAAATATC
>SEYY01018304.1:15000-17907 GCA_009176605.1 Armadillidium nasatum
GAGAGAGAGAGAGAGAGAGAGAGAGCAGAAATGACATCTTTAGAAGAAATTACAATGTTAGGCATAAAAGAGTTGGAGGGGGTTGAAGGAGGAGGAATATCTCCGTAATCATCTAAGGTGGAGTTAGAGGCAAAAGTTTGAGCGAAAAATTCAGCTTTAGTAGAAGGTAAAATTGCAGTTGAAACTAGAGGAGGGAAAGAGGAAGAAGCAAAGTTAGAGTTGACAAGTTTTGCAAAATGCCAGAAACGGCTAGAAGAAGAGGATTCAGAAAGATTATTGCATTTGCGGCGGAGAAAAGAGTTTTTGATATCTTGAGGAATAGATTTTGCACAATTTCGGGATAAAATGTAAGTTGAATGAGTTTCAGGAGTTTGAAGACGACGATAATCTTTGAAGGCAGCATCCCTGCGACGATTTTAAAGTCTGCTATATCATCTCACATACTATTTTCTATACAGAAAATTAATGTCTGCTATTGGACTCGAACCAACAACCTTTAAGATGGTAAGTCTAGCGCGTTAACCATTCTGCTACGGCAGTACAAAAGGGAATCGCATTGGAACTTGCTCACGCTTTGAATTCATGATGTCAAGCCCAAATTACTCCCCCGACTGCAGCACGAGCAAAGGGCAACCAGGTCAAAGGTCGAGTCCATCGCATGCAGACAGTTATATTCAAGATTTTAAAGTCTGCTATAACCTCTCACAGACTATTTTCTATTCTCACATTTCTCACCATACTCCTGTTGGTGCTAGCACCGGTCAGCTGTCTCGAACAAGACATGAGTTTCTTGAGCAAGGCAATCAGTTGGTGGCTTGCTAGGCCTATCTCAACACACTGAACCACTTTTAATATAGGTTACCACCTAACCACTGTACCACTTTATATATATATATATATATATATATATATATATATATATATATATTATATATATATATATATATATATATATATATATATATATATATATATATATTACTATATAGAAAATTAATGTCTGCTATTGGACTCGAACTAACAACCTTTAAGATGGTAAGTCTAGCGAGCTACTGCCGTAGAAGAGTGGTTAGCGCGCTAGACTTACCATCTTAAAGGTTGTTTTTTCGAGTCCAATAGCAGAAATTAATTTTCTTTATAGAAAATAGTCTGTGACAGGTTATAGGAAACTTTAAAATCTTGAATATATATATTAGGGATGGAGCGATACCAAAATTTTTACCGATACTGATACCGATACCGATACCAAGAGTTTAAACTTTGCCGATACCTATACCGATACCGATACCTAAAAATATGCCGATACCGTTGCCGATACCGATACCGATACCAATTTTGTGCTTTAAAAAACATTATATATATATATATATTATATTATTATTATTATATATATATTATTATATATATATATATATATATATATATATATATATATATATATATATATTATTTATTATTATTATATTATCTATTATTATTATATTATTAAAATTATTATTAAAATTATATATATATATATATATATATAATATATATATATATATATATATATATATATATATATATATATATATATAATATATTGTGAAGCAACTTAATATAGCTTTGCCCAAAATGCTTACAAACAAAAAATGAACGGAATAATATTAATAAGATATAGATAAAATTTTGGTAGGCCTAAATAGAAAATAATATATATAATATATATATATATATATATATATATATATATATATATATATATATATATATATATATATATATATATATATATATATATATATATAATATATATATATATATATATATATATATATATATATATATATAATATATATATAATATATATATATATATATATATATATATATATATATATATATATATATATATATATATATATATATATATATATATATATATATATATATATATATATATATATATATATATATATATATATATATATACGTTGTCTTATATAGAAGGGGAATTTCCGCTAAAAAGTCACTCAAGAAATTGTAATTTTTGAGACCAGGTTCCTAAAGAAAGTCGCTCTCCGGCGCCGTCGCTTAGGCTGAGACTCTGAAAAAGTACATTTCAAGAGGCAAGCCCCTGCCACGATCGCTAGAAGTAAAGCCTAAGATTTATTAGTAAATATCTCAATAACCGTAGCAGATAGCGAGAAGTAACAAGTGGCAAAAATGGTGGCCTATGATTGGTTTTACCCTATAATGACTTTTTCATTTCGAAAATGAACTTCAATATATCGTAAAATGTACTTAACGTTTTTCAAAGTTTAAAAAAAACTTGCTCATAAAATAGAAAAGTTGAATTCTTTTCTCATTTTCTAGGAGGTAGGCGATCAAAAATAAGTTCTATTGTCTTACCTCCATGAAAATGCTAAAAAATAAATATTAGCAAAAATTGAGAAAATTTCTCAATTCCTACGGAAGTCGACCCTCTCTTGTGGTACTTAAACGCCTGTAAAAATGAGTTCAAAAAGGTAATTTCGGTTTCAGTTGAGTATGGGTCGAGTCTCTTATGTTTTAATAGGTGAAAGCCTGTGAAACCATTTTAACTTCTGAAATATTCCGATCAAAGTTTTTGTAAGTTTTTAAATTCTTATAACTTTCTTATCAATAAATAGATCGGCTTGATATTCTAGACACATAAGGATTTGGGACCCCCGATTCCAAATTTGTAATCCAGGTTTTTTACATATTGCCGTTTTTGAATTAAAGGCAGACATACATACCAAGGTGGTTTGTCGTACTTTCTGAGAATACGAAAGAAAATTGTCAAACTTTGGGGGCCTATATCTCCTCAACCGTAGCAGATAGAGGAACGATCCAGGAAGGATTTAAAGTTTTAAATGACACGGAAATTTCAGATATTAAATATTTT
>SEYY01018305.1:0-7500 GCA_009176605.1 Armadillidium nasatum
CCTTCTGGTTAGTCAGAGTATGTGTGTGTTTTTGAGTTATAACTTTCTCAAAGAAAAGAAAGGGAAGTAAAAAATAAAAAATAAGAGATAAAAAATTTTTAAGATTTGAATCCAGATGTGAACGACTAAATGAGCTAATTAACGAAGGAGGAAAAGCTGATAAATATGATAAATTGTCTTAAAGTAGTAAATTAGCCATAATAATAATAAATAATAATATAATTAATAATAATAATTAAATAATAATAATAATAATAATAATAATAATAATAATAATAATAATAATAATAAATAATAAAAAAATATAAAAATAATAAGGATGATAATAAAAATTTAAAAATAATAATAGTAATGGTAATAATAATAATAATTATAAATAATAATATTAATAATAATAATAATAATAATATAATAATAATAATAATATAATTATTATAATAATATAATTTAATAATAATAATAATAATAATAAAATAATAATAATAAAATAATAATAATAATAATAATAAAGTACTAACTATAATCAAAAGCGAAACAGGGAAAAACTAGTACTGGTTAAAAGATAATACTTTTTTTTATTGTGTAAAGCTCAAAGATTTTTTTATATGTATTGGTAGATCGTTAAAGAGTTTTTTGCCGACTTATAGGTAATGGCTTGCCTTTTCTAGCCTGTAAAACGGAGGATTTAAATGTAAGTTATTTCATAGATTAACTAACATCTCTTCGAATGTGATTGTACGGAGTTAGTTATTAAAAAATTGCAGGTTTAATTATTCATTATTTTGTGTGTTCTTTTAGTAGAGAAAGTTAGTAAGTGATGAAACTGCACGATTTTAAGTTTTTCAAACAAGGGTTAGGTATGTTCATAGAGAAGACTAGCACTTAGTAAACGAATGAATCGTTTTTGCATAATAATATCAGTGTTGATAACATAATGCTAGCAATCCCGTAGATTTTCAGGCGATACAACAAATGTGAGAGTAATGTGCGTATATATATATATTTTTTAAACATATATATATATATATTATATATATATATATATATATATATATATATATATATATATATATATATATATATATATATATATATATATATAAGGGATGGATTGGTTAGTTTGACTAATATACATATATTTCGCCAATTTATTTACTAGTTGATTTATGTTCTTTAAATGTTAATTTGATATCACTCCCAGTATTTTGAATTTGAAACTCTTTGTAATCCGCTTCGTTTAAGTTAATTTTAAAGTCTTCTTTAACTCTATAATAAGATATGATGTTTTTTGTACATTTAATGAAAGTTTATTAGAAATTATCCAAGTCATTATTTTATTTAAAACAAGCACAGCTTTTTGGGAGAGTGTGTAATGATTTTTATCGGTTATTAATATCGATATATCGTCAGCAAAAGAGATAGAAAAAAATTCGTGCGAGTTGAATAAATCGTTCGTATATAAGGGAAACAATAATGGCCCCAAAATAGACCCTTGGGGAACGCCAGTGGTTACTAGCAATGTATTAAAGTAAATGTTCCCCATTTTAAATTGAGGTTTTCTAGTTAGGTAAGATCTAAATAATCACAGTGATTATCCTTCAATGCCCATTATTTTCATTTTCTTTAAAAGAATTCGGTTAGTTGCATTAATTAACTGTGAGCTTGAACACATGTGGAAATATACCCGTGTGAAAAGAAACATTAAAAAAGTATTTTGATGAGGAAGAAATTATGTCGGCAATGAGTTTTAGGATGTTATTGGAATGGTATTAATGTCACATGTTTTATTTTGTAGACCAGCAATTACCGTTTTTATTCAAGATTCAAGATATCCTTAAAACAAAAGCGCGAACCCCCAAAGTCTCAAATAGGTTTCGAAAGCGGTTTGATTGGGAGGCCTGTAACCCACGTTTTGTTTATCAATGCTTATAAAGTGATTATTGTGTTCGTCGGCAATTTCTTTTTTTTTATTGTTTTTCCATTTAATATTTAGTTCTTTTATATTATTGATTTCTGATTTATTTTTGTTAATTAAGCTGTTTATTAGGCCCCATGTTTTTTTTAGGATCATTATGGACGCCATTAAATTTGTTTACGTAGTATTTCTTTTTCGCTTTCTTTAGGACAATTTTTAATTATTTATCAAAGTTCATGTATAATTGAAATGGTATAATTCCTTCTCTGAAATTCAGTAAAGTTTATGCTTCCGATTTATCGAATTTCTTAAGCCAGGTGTCATCCAAGCATTTTGAATTCTTTCGGGCCCATTTGTTCAGTTTTTATTGGAAATGAATCGTTATAGCACATAGTTGAGGAGTTTTAAAAATCATTCTGTATGAGTGAAAAGTCAATATTGTTTACCTTATCTGCAAACACTTTCCTACAATTCTCGTTATCTCATTGTGATTTAACGGTAGTAAGAGTTCGCGTTTTATTAACATTAAATTTACAAGACAGGGATAATGGTCTAAAATGGCAGTCTCAATTACAAAAGATTTGATATGGCAGTCTAAATTACCCCATACGTGATTCAGTAAGGTGGAGTTTCTGTCCTCTGTGTCATTAGGGCGAGCATGTATTATTATATAGTTGATAAGACCGTTTGACATCATTGAGTTGGAAAGGGAGTTGTTGCCTAAGGAAGTGCCGTGATTATATAGGTCAATGTTGAAATCGCCGGCAGTTATCGTCTTTGTGTTACGTAATTGTGTTTGAATTATAGATTCCAGGGAATTTATGAATTCTGTGTTTAAACCATTTGAGGGCCTATATAACCCCACAACGGTTATTTTTGAGGATTGTTTCGATAATATAATAATAATAATAATAATAATATAATAATAATAATAATAATAATAATAATAACTATAATAATGCAATCGTAAATCTTTGTAATATTATTGAAAATAGTTGATATAGCTACAATACTAGAAAAATTACATTTAGTCTTACATATTTTATGTAACACTTTTTTCTCGAATCATTCTATATTAAATTAAATATTAAAGCTTTGTTTTTCAGTATGCCTTGCTTAAATTGAACGTAGAAACTGTGCAGTGGTGGAGATGGAATCAAAATGTTTTAGTGCATAAAAACAATAAACAATAAAACAGGATATGATTCGATGGTTTAATTGCAATACCAATGCATCATAATTAGACGAGCTTTATAATTTAATTATATATATAATATATATATATAATATATATATATATATATATATATATATATATTATATATATCTTATATATATATATATATATATATATATATATATATATATATTATAGGGATGGAGCGATACCAAAATTTTTACCGATACCGATACCGATACGCATACAAATACCCGATATACGGTATCGGAATATGCCGATACTACTGCCGATACCTACCGATTTACTTTACTCCCAAAAATTTTGCCGATACCGATACTGAAAAGGTCGATACGATACCGATACCGTATCGGAAAATATGCCGATACTTGCCGATACCGATACCGATACGATACTTCACTCCATCCCTAATATATATATATATATATATATATATATATATATATATTATATATATATATATATATATATATATATATATATATATATATATATATAATATATATATATATATATATATATATATATATATATAATATAATGATCCTAAAAAACATGGAGCCTAAAGAACGGCTTAATTAACAAAAATAAATCAAATTAAGATATAATAATATATATATATATATATAATATATATATATATATATATATATATATAATATATATATATATATATATATATATATATATATTATATATATATATATATATATATATATATATATATATATATATATATATATTATATATATATATATATATATATATATATATATATATATATATATATATATATATATATATATATATATATATATATATATATATATTATATATATATATATATATATATATATATATATATATATATATATATATATATATATATATTATATATATATATATATATATATATATATATATATATATAATATATATATATATATATTATATATATATATATATATATATATACACGTAAAGTATCCATACAAAGGCAAAATACAAAGTGGTTTATGAAAAATCGTTTTATTCATAAAATATTTTCCATATGGTTTCCATTGTTTTTAAAACAGACCTGAATACGTGTTAGTCATTGTTGATGAATATGCATTAGCAACATCTGGAATTGTGTTTCTAATGATGTTTTCAATCCGTTCCTCAAAATGACTTACGTTTCGTACCTTTTCCTGATAAACAATGACCCTCAATAGCCCTCCCCAAAAGGAAAAAATTCAAAGGTTGTGTTTAGATCTTTTAATATTTTACGTTAGTTATTCATGTGTTTGTAATATTTTAAATTAGTTATTCATGTGTATGAATATTACGTAGTGCATATTAGTGCATGTTTTAAAGAAAATTAGAATTGTTTCTTTCTATAAAATAAAGATTTTAATCTACTGACAAAGTAGCAAATAACTGTTGAAGAAAAAGATAAATATTTATAAGTCTTCCCTGCAGAATTTGAAAGTCAAGATTTTAAATATAATTCATTATTTTATTAATATCTACAACATTTGCTGATGTTAAATTTAAATGTTGATGTAAAATTTAAATAGTTTAAATGTCCGTGACTCTTTTCCACATTGTTTTTGAGGGATAATTAATTATTTTTCAATATGCCTAATGTGGAATTTTACGTAAATGTGGACTTACTTATTTTTCACATAATCTGCTTCTCTTTCTATCATCGTCACTTGTATCTTGAATCATCATCATCCGCAACAATTTCATATGATCCACGTCAAGTGACAACGCTATCATTGTCATATTGTGAATAAATAACCAATATATTGGTAAAAAATCAAACTCCAAATTTAACAGTATTGAAGTTCAATCCACGGTTTGAAATCAATGCCGGTAAGCACAGGACTTTGACGGCTTATCTAAATAAGATTAAAATTATCAATTTAAGCAAAGTTTTATCTTTCAATTACATTTTTTTCAGCTCTATTTTAAATTATTATTTTGTACTTTTTCTTTAACTTATACTTTTCTACACTTATCCTCTTTTCTATATTATTTTTCATGTATTTATTTTAGATTTTCATATAAATATATATATTTTTTACCTTTTATTGCTTCTCTATTTACATTTTATTCTTATTTTCGTTTTTCTTTTTAAGGTGTAACTTTTAAATTATTTTTCTTTTTCATTATACATTTTTTTACTTTGAAATTCAATTTTTTATGTTAAAATTTTAAATTTTTATTTTAGAATTTTATTTTTTTATTAGTTTTAATGTTATATTTTTAATGTTTTTATTTCATTTCTAAATTTTTTCATCTAAAACCCATAAAACACTTATATACAGGCACATAAAAAACACTGAAGCATAAAGTAACATAAATTCCTATGAGGGAACTATTGAAACACCAATATGGTATAATCGTACATATTAAAATAGCAATCCTTGTCATTCAAAGTAAAAACAAGACTTTTTACATGAAATATTATATTGATAATCATATTTAAAAAAATCTTTATTTAAAATAACTTCATGAAATATCAATGTTCTCAAATAAATTAATATTTAATATCAATCCATAAACACATGATCCCTGTACTTTGGTCTGATTTTATAAAGGAAACGTCTCTCTGTGGTGCTTGAATCTGATTTTTTCCTTTTATATGATATTTCATGACGTCGTATTCCTCCCACGTAATGTGTAACAATCATTCTTTAGTTTTTTTCAGTATTTGTCACAATTTACTTTGTGAAACTGACGTTGAATACTGTTAGCAAGAGAGATAATGAACAAAATAACTACCACCTCCTTTTCGATATAAGCAGGAAGTTCCCCAATTAAATTTTTAAAACATCTTCAGCCCCCTTGCATTCTTTGAACGAGACGTCGATAACTTGTTACTTCATCAGTGCTATTACTCACTCCTCAATATTTGAATCATGTGTTAAGTTTATAACGAACACACAGTGTCTGAAGCTTATTAATCATGCATATGCTGTCACAGAATAACAACATAAACTTCTCACTTTTATAGCAAAATTATTTTTATTTTTACAAGTACTTAAAACTATTTTCTTCGGACATGTCGCCATAGAATACTGCCAAAGGCTTTGATACAGTGTGAACAAAGAATCAACAGTTTTCTCCAAAATACATTTAGATAATACCTTTTTAACTATGAAGTGTTTAAAACATAATTAAGAGGTAATTTTCAAATATTCAAATACTAATTTTTATATCATAAAACATAATTAAGAGGTAATTTTCAAATATTCAAATACTAATTTTTATATCATAAAACATAATTAAGAGGTAATTTTCAAATTTCAAATACTAATTTTTATATCACACACTTGCTTTTCGTATACTCTGGATCTGTAACTAAATACATTTGATGCATGTTTAATTAATAACTCAACCTAACAACGAGTAAAATTTTAACTCCTCGTCATAGACCATTCTGAATGGAAAAAAGAAAATTAAGAATAAATTTGAAATTTCAAAATTACTAGAAAAAAAAATTTCAGTCATGTAAATTGCTCAATTTAGCAGCAATTTAGCTTTTCACACCTATCTCACCAAATCTATTGTAAGTGCAAGCACTAATCAGCCATCCAAATGAAACTCCTTTACCACTGCCATCGATCTTCACATATATCCTGGTCTCCTCAACTGCCGTCGATCTTCATACATCCTTCTCTCCCGCACCTACTCCATACTTCCTCCCCTATGCTCGACCGCTACCTTGACATTATCTTTCCACTTGATTCTTGTTTTGACCACTCCTTTTCTTTTCACCGGTGTCTACTTACGGAACCTCTTCGCATATCCTGCATCATTTATTCTTTTCAAATTTCCAGACTATCGTAGTTGTCCCTTCTCTATGAGCGTCATTATGTTCTCCACTACCAGCACCCTTTTTATGTTATGGTACCTCTATATTTTTCCAATCTCGACACTCCCACAATTGTTTTCACCATCCTTGTCTCACTAGCTTGTATTTTACTTTTGGCTCTGATGTTACCTGCTCACGCTTCATTCCCATAAGTTAGAATTGTCTTAAACTACTTGTGCGTTTAACTGTTTTTACCTTCCACGAGATGTTCTGATCCCTAAACAACGGAAACAGCGAGGTCAGTGCTCCGCTGAACTTGCCAATTCAATGATTTAACTCCAAGGTCACATTCTCTGTTCCAAAACATACTCCGAGATATTTAAAATGGTCTATTTATTTCAATTCACCATCTCCCAACACAATATCCAGCTCTTCCTGTTCTCTTTCCACCAACATAACTTCCATCTTGAATTCTCCTACCAGTCAGCTCTTCATCCAACGCAGAGACAAAATTCTGCAAAGCTCTCTCCGTTTCAGTGACCAATGCAAGATCATCGGCATAGCCATGAATTACGCCATCTG
>SEYY01018307.1:0-5000 GCA_009176605.1 Armadillidium nasatum
AGAGCGGAAGAGCTTATAAGTCGAAAAGCCCTATACTCTACCTTTTCAAGATATCGAAAGCTTTCGATAGAGTCAGCACAAAGCTTGATTTCCAAACTTCCCTCTTTAGAATTTTTCTTGTGGCTTCTCTCTGATTTAATTTTCTGTTTGTTCTATCCTTTAATGCCTAAATTATTAATAGTGGATGCTTCCTATAGGATCTGTCCTATCTCCATCACTTTTTCTGCTTTTCATTTATGATCTTCTCTCTGTTACTTCATCTTCTATTCACTCCTATGCCGATGATTCACTCTTCATTATTCCTTTAAATTTGAAAGGTTCCCCTCCCAGTAGAACTTAATAGAAGCAAGGAGGATAGCCTTGTGGCAACTGACCTGTAATCCATCTCGTATTTGAAATTTGAACAAAAAAAAAAAACATGGTCGTTTTTAATGCTTCGGCAATTCATCCATCCACTCACATAATCTGTCACACAACTGTGATATATTTTTCTTCGAAAACACACAACTCAAACCTTTATCTGTCCTTTATATTCTCGGTGTTTCTTTTTCTCGCGAACTTTCTTTGAAATGTCACATTACCTTCCTTTCTAAACATGCCTCCTAAAAGGTTAGGAGGTATCCTTAGAATCCTTCAGAATTTCTTCACTTCACCCCAGTTTTTTGCTCTTTATAGGGGTGTTGTTCGTCTCTGTATGGAGCATGCATCACACATCTGGGGTGGTTCCACTCATATATCTTTCCTTGAAAAGGTGGATTCTTGAGGTTTTTGTCCTATCAACTCTTCTGCTCTCTTTAATTTTCCTCAGTCTCTTTCTGCTCATCGAATTTTGCAAAAATTTTGACCTAGCCTCTTACCAAAAAAAATCTAAATTAATTTCTGCAAATCTGTGTGTTCCAGCCTTTAACAGTAGAGTACATGTAAGTAGTATATAGAGCACTTTCGACAGATGCCAGATTTAGCTACCTCGTTCTGACAGGACTATGTAACTAACCTTCCTTTTTGAACTCTCTTATCACTGCCTCCTCTATTGAGAAGGTTTCGTGCGTCACACCTTTCTACACAGTCTCTTTCTTTCTCTGTCAACTCTTTGACCCTAGACTTAACTGTTATGTTCAATCTTACATTTATTTTACTGGTAAAGTCTGGAACACACTTCCTTCATCTATTTTCCCAACTTCCTATGACATATACCCTTTTAAACGCAGCGTATCGGGAAATGTCGGTCTTTAATTTAACCGGAATTTTGAATTCCTCCCTAACTCTGGTGGAAATTTTAGTAGGCCTCTGCCCTTTGATATAATATATATATATATATATATATATATATATATATATATATATATATATATATATATATATAATATATATATATATAATATATATATATATATATATATATATATATATATATATATATATATAATATATTAATATATATATATATATTATTTTTTAAAATATATATATATATCAGTTTTGGTCGAATTCTCGTGGATTCGGATTCGGATTCTAGATTTGCAAGTTTGGCTGGATTCAGATTCGAAGATCTTGGATTCAGATTCGAGAAATCCAAAAATTAGGTGGATTCGGATATGTTTCGGATTTGGAGGTTCCGGATTCGGATTCAGATTCGAGAAATTCAAAACTCATCTTGATTCGGATTCGAAATCTTTCAATTTGAGAACCTTTTTAATCCTACTGATAAAAATTTTTGACCTCTTACCAAAAAAATCTCAATTAACTTCTATAAGTCTGCCTTTCCGCTCTTATTCGCTCTGACAGGACTGTAACTATCCTTCCTTTTTGAAAAGTCTAATCACTTCAACCTCTTTTCTTCAGCTAATTCCACCCTGGACGATTCTATCATCCCTCATCTTTCTCCTCCTCTCAGGTGTTTTATGTTTCAACCTGTAATCACACATGATCGGTTGCATGAGATCCTGAGATCCATGGATGGCATTTCTCCTCGAATTTTGAGAGAGTGTGTGTCTGAGCCAGAGGCTGTCCTTGTTCCACTGTACTCTTTATGCCTTAATACTAATACTTTCCATCTGGCAACTGGAAGCGCGCATATGTTCAGAGGATTGCAAAAATATGTTCAGACGATTGCAAAGAAAGGTAGCCGTTCTTATCCTTCTAACTATCATCCTATAGCTTTCACTTGTATTCTGTCTAAAATCTTTAAAACTCTTCTCAACTTTCAATTCCCGAATTATCTGGAGCCTCATTCCCTTCTCTCAGATAATCAGTATGGTTTTCGACGCTCGGGGTCTACTGGTGACATACTCTCCCATTTCACTATTTTAAGATCTGCCTTTAGGGATGGAGCTTGAGATATCCAAAGCTTTGACAGTTTATGGCAAGTGTCACTACTCTCTTTCTAAGCTCCTTTCCTTTGAATTTCTTCCTTCTTTTTACTTACACATATTTAGTTTTCACTCAGATTGTTCCCTATCAGCATTTGTTGATGAAGCAACCCTTTCCTCTTTTCTTGTTGATTGTGGTGTTCCTCAAGGTTCTGTTCTGACTCCAACTTTACTCTTACTTTTAATTAATGATCTTCTCGGCAACACTTCTAAATTCATTGACTCAACTCTCCATTTTTGTATTCGTTTCAAATCTTCTTTCTCTTTTGAATATAGAGTTGCAATCTGGATGGAATTTCTAAGGGGTGGGGGCCACTACTTCAGCCTGGTGAAATTCAACTCTTTAAAAACTCAACGTCCTCATATCTTTCTTCCAAAAATACCTCCCAACTTACATATTTAACGGCTCTCCCGTCTAACCTGTGAACATCAACAATATTGTTGGTCCTAATATAAACAGCAAATTATCTTCAAAACCTCATATAACAATGGTTACAATGGCGGCTTCAATAGGAATTCTATTTAGGTTTGGAGAATTTTTTTCCTTCCGAACAGTCACTCCCATTATATTAGGGTCTTATCCACAAGGAATAGTGTACTGTTCTCTCATTTGGGAGGTGATTGTGGAGGTGAGGAGTAGGCTCTGTGGCTCTAGCTCTGTCTTTTGAACAAGGTTGAATTTAAGGCTTAAAAACTAATAAACTGTCCCCTACTTTCAAACTCCTTTGACCCTCCATATCTGCCATGTGACTTTGGCACGCAATCTCTTTTCTATAGGTCTTTTAATGGCAGATGCTCAAGGTATTTGACCTATCCCATTCCGCCACCATTGCGTCGCCCTCGCAGCAAGAGGAGCGCCATGCACTTCATATATTGTATGAATATTCCAAACTCTATGCTTGTTATTTCCTGTTCTTATATTTACTTTAATTTTAGCTTTGAATTTTTACATATATTTTATTTTAATTAATGTCGAGTTCAATAAAAGATATATTAAGGGCATTTATTTCGAATAGTGTAAAGAGGGAGTGTCGCATTTCGTAAGGAATACTTTACGAACGATCTATGCTTTTTTCTGACTCTTTGTGTTCTGTTTTATGGTCTTTCTGTGAATCTTTTCCTATGATTCTAGACATATCATAGAGGCTTCAATAGATCATGACACAGAGCTCTGGATTCTAACCTTCCCCATTTCTGTATCTATCTTTTTCTCTGTAGCCGTGTTCTATAACAGTTGCTGTCATCCTTTAAGTTTGTTAATAGTGATGTTCCTCAGATATGTATTCTATCATCAAATATTTTCCTGTTTTTCATAATAACTTTCTCTCTATTACTTCATTACTAATCCACAACTAAGCCGATAACTATACCCTTCATTAATCCTTTTATTTTGAAGTCTATCCCACTAAACAGAAATTAATTATCGCTAGGATTGTAACCTGGAGAAACTAACCTCTGATCGTTCTTGAATTTCATTATGAGGTTGATAAAACAATTGTTTTCAGTATCCCAAAAATTCAGTTCGTCCATCTTTCCACACAACTATGACATCTTAGAAAACACACAACTCAAACCTTTATCTGTCCTTAAAATTCTCGAAGTATCTTTTTATCTGGAACGTTCTTTGGAAGGAACACATTATTTCTCTTTCTAAGCAATTTTCTAAATGATTGGTTGTTCTGAAATGATTTGAAATTTCTTCACTCCACTCCAGTTTCTTGTTCTTTATAGAGGGTTATTCGTTCGTGTATTTCATCCAATACAGCTCTCCTTCAAAAGGTGAAATTTAGGGATTTTCATCTTATCACCCATTTTGTTCTTACTAACTTTCTCAGTATCTCTTTCTGTTGCTAAATCAACCTCACGCTTTTCTCCACAGACTCATCATATTTCTTTCCAATTCTCTGACACTAAATTATCTTTATTCTTAGTCTTACATAAACTCCACTTGTAAAGACTGAAACTAATTCCCTATATCTATTTTCCCAACTTCTTTTACATTTATCGGGGTATGTTGGTTTTCAATTTGACCCATCCGGAGAATTTCCCACCTATGGTGGTGATTGGTAGGTCTCTGGACTTTGCCTAGCAAAGTATATATATATATATATATATATATATATATATATATATATATATATATATATATATATATATATATATATATATATATATATATATATATATATATATATATATATATAATATATATATATATATAGTATATATAGATATAAGAATCCTAATCCGGATTCGGAGAATTTTTTTATGGATTCTGATTCTGATTCGAGAAATTTCAAATCAGTTGGATTCTGATTCGATTTTGATTCGAAGGTTCTGGATTCGGGTGGAATTCGGATTCGGATTCAGAAATTCAAAATTAGCTGGATTTGGATTCGATTCCAAAGTTTCCGGATTCGCCCATGACTGATATATATATATATATATATATATATATATATATATATATATATATATATATATATATATATATATATATATATATATATATATATATATATATATATATATATATATATATAATTCCACCACTCACGGGCAGAGCCCTTTTTCAAGAAGAGGTATAATTCTGATTCGAGAAATTTCAAAATCAGAAAATCCACCCAATCC
>SEYY01018307.1:10000-25008 GCA_009176605.1 Armadillidium nasatum
AATAAAACCTCAAGTGCGAGCCTAGCCTTAGGACAATAATAATGAAAAGGTGCGTTCATTAATAATAATAATAATAATAATAATAATAATAATAATAATAATAATAATAATAATAATAATAATAATAATAATAATAATAATAATAATAATAATAATAAGTTAAAATTAAATTAAGTATTAAGATGAAAAAGAAGAATGTAAATACCTCGAAATAAGAAGTCTAAAAAGAATTTATTTTTTATTCAAAAATGAAGGAAAAAATTGAGTGAATTTTCTTTTCATTCAATTTTGAAGCATCAACGAAATTGTTAAGACAAGCGTAAATTAGCGACTTTGTGTATGCAGATTGATTGGAGGTTCACAAATAACAAAACAACATATATATATATATATATATATATATATATATATATATATATATATATATATATATATATATATATATATATATATATATATATATATATATATATATATATATAGATTCATATATATATATATATATATATATATATATATATATATATATATATATATATATATATATATATATATATATATGTATATATATATATATATATATATATATATATATATATATAGTATCAATATATAATATATCTTAAGCTTTAAAAATTAACAATATATACTATATAATATACCATTTAAGAATATTAACAAAAAGCACAAACTCTTTGACATTTAATAAAAAAAAGGGTTATAAAATGCTTACAGGGACTCTAAGACCAGAGAAAAAGAAAAAAATATTTTGAAAAAGGAAAAAAAAGCTGAGCGAGAAAATATGCAAAAAAAAAAAAAAAAAAAGTAATATAAAAAGCCTTTGATTTTCGCTCACAGAAAAGTGCCTTTTGTGAATGCATTTTATGGACCGATTTAAATTCATTGCAAACAGGGACTCTATAATAAATATAAGCTAATGACTTGTAATTTCTGTAGTTCGTACGAATGCAAGCCTCTGCATCACGAAATTATGAT
Source organism: Armadillidium nasatum (assembly GCA_009176605.1). Classification (NCBI taxonomy): domain Eukaryota; kingdom Metazoa; phylum Arthropoda; class Malacostraca; order Isopoda; family Armadillidiidae; genus Armadillidium; species Armadillidium nasatum. The sequence continues at coordinate 10,997 of SEYY01018307.1, forward strand.
TTACAAGCTTTTATGCATTATTTATGACTTCCTTTTTTGCCGAAATTTTGGATTTTTAAACCTCAGTAAACATTTACTCAAAATATATTGTAATCCTTTATTCAGAATGATTTTTATGCACTGGCCGAAATAAATAGGAAATTTTCTCTTATTCTTTTTAGTGCTTACGTTATTACAATGCGTTCTATATTTCTAGTTTACTCTACAGTGTGTGGTCAACAAAGTTGAAAAACTATTTCATTGACACCATTCACGGGTCAGATAGACTCAGTGAGTGGAGCACCATGTAGACAAATATTTGCGTGGCATACATTTGTATCTTGAAATCTGTAAACTATATACTATCCTAGTATATAAAAATGATTACACCTCAAAGGAATCGAACTCAGGATATGCTTTTCACAAACCCAACTATAGCCACCGTATGCACAATTCAGTGTTTGTCTCTATGAAGCATTTTATTAGATATAGTTGAATAAACATTTATTTATAATTTTTACTTTATTTAGATAAACTAAGATCATAAACCTAATCATCTAGACACGATTGCGACAATAAGTGAGACTCAGAGGAAGCAGTATCACTTTCTACAAATACTGCATCACTTAATTCATCAGGACATAACTTATTCTCCCAACACCATTACCTTTGTCATCTCCAAGCTTCAAGAAATTTGGTGGTGTAGGTATGGGAGTCTCTGTGCCATAAGAGACAAGCCTAATGTCTGATGAAAAGAATGGAACTACAAATCTATATCTAGACTTTGAGGATATTCCAGATATATTAGTTCAAGAAAAAGAAAAATTGATTTAATGATCCTTAGGTTTCCTTCACTGCAATGGAATTCCAAAAGGAATATGATGAGTTCCATTCATCTATCCAGTCAGTAAAGTTATACATGAGGCACAAAGATGTTAGGTGCTCATTGCAGATTCTGGTCCAAATTGCAGTTGAAATACACCTCGTAAACTTTTTAAACTAAAACAGTAATGTTTCCCCCTCTGTGCTTTCAATGATATATCAACACATATAACAGAATCTGTTTGGATTATTTACACATTTGCGAGGTATTTTTTACCTTATAAAACACAAAACTAGAATGTTATGTTGGTGATTTTCCTTGCGCTGGACAGGGAAACTCACAGATCACTCAAACACTCTAATTTGTGCGCAAATATTAACTGGTTCTAACACGAGCACTTTCATAGGTCTGACAACAGAGCTTTGCTAAAATTGTACGCAAAAAAAAGTTACAGCCTTTCTGAACCCTCTAATTATTTTCCTATATTTCTTATCTTCTCTCCAAACTTTTAGGATTTATACTGCACTCTCATTTCCTAGACCATTTGGAGTTTTATTCTCCCTTTTAAGATTACCAATGTTCGATTTTTTAAAGGCTCTCATCACTCAAGGGTAATAACCTTTAATCAAAGAATGGGCATTAAAATGAGAAAAACACTATAAAGTCATACCTGACTGAGCTCAGCCTAACGTAAATCACTAAGGTGGGTGTAGACAGAAAAATTTAAAATGAGAAACATTAAATATAGAAAGAAAGCAGATATTAGCAATGAATTCAAGAGAACAGATTTGGCTAGAAAGAAAGAGGTAATGCAACGGAAAAACCTGGAGTTGACTAGAACTAGGTTCCTTTTGTGATAAGAGGTCGTTACATCGGAGTTGGAATGCTATTGTTCAACTCCCTTGAGCATTTGCTTTTGCAGTACTTGAGATTGAGGGTCAAGGTTATCAGTCTGGACAAGACTCCCACCTTCTTTGAGGCCACTTTAGCAACCACTGTGATATGGGGTTTCCAAGACAATTTATGGTTTATGTTCAAAAAAGGAGGATAAGAAATTCAAAAATTGTGCAGGATGTAATTAGATGCAAAATTATAACGAAGAGATTAGAGTTTTCAGTAGAAGTGTTAGTTACAGATCCATTAGAGTGAACAAGAGGGAAAAGAGCAGATCTGCAAAACTTAGAGACACTTTTGGCAAGAGGAGAGAAATTTTTATTAGTAGGAGATCAAGAAATTTAAGTGTCTTACTCTTAGTGAAAGCATAGCTAGATTGTTTGAATATTAATAAAGTAAAAATTTCGAGATTAATTGAAATTAGACCGGTAAATGATGTGATAAGAGAAAGGGGAACGCAAGTTTTTCCGTTCTCTATAAAAACTGTTTATAAAATGAATAGCAAGATAATAAGTATCATTGAACCATGAGGTTTGAGGAAAAAATACTTAGTCAAAGAAGGAATAAACCTACTCACTCCACCTCCAATTTCGTTGAACTCCGAAGCATGATCGGTTTCAAAGCAAGGTTCATATCCTAGTATAGTTAGTGAATATCCTGATTAAAGTGCTAAAAAATACGCTCAAAGCATAATAGCCCTGCTGGGCAGAAAGCATTATAATTAAAGCAAAAAGATTATTGTAAAGTTTCGTACCTGTCTTACCGATCTATGGTTTTCTTCTCTTTTGAACTGTCGGAAATCTTCAGTGGTGACATGTCTAAAATTATTTTTCTCTTAACCCTATTTAATTAAAGTGTTTCAGTGTATTTGAATTTTCTTCGCCATTATGTGGAATATTATTTGCACACATCTGCGGTGTTTCCAGTTCTCGCTATCGTTTAGAGAAATTTTAGCATAATGCAAGAGATTTAATAATTTCCCATTACTCTTTTTTTTAACTCTCTTAACCCTTTACTATGCTCCATGACCTCGGCGTCTCCTCCGCATCTGTGCTCACCTGCGAAATTTGCGTTAGGTAGGGCTTGTGGGTTATTTTATCTCTTCTATTGTTCTAGCACCCCCTCCTTGAATAGGGCTTTGCCCTTGAGCGGTGGTGCGGTGGTATATATATATATATATATATATATATATATATATATATATATATATATATATATATATATATATATATATATATATATATATATATATATATATATATATATATATATATATATATATATATATATATATATATATATATATATATATATATATATATATATATATATATATATATATATATATATATATATATATATATATATATATATATATATATATATATATATATATATATATATATATATATATATATATATATATATATATATATATATATATATATATATATATATATATATATATATATATATATATATATATATATATATATATATATATATATATATATATATATATATATATATATATATATATATATATATATATATATATATATATATATATATATATATATATATATATATATATATATATATATATATATATATTTTATAGGGGTGGTTGCGACCCCTATGTTGTGGGTGTGTAGCAGTTGCTGAAGGGCCACACACCAAATTTGCAATTCCACGTTGAGGGATGAATTAAAGAAGGCGGGTTTTTGTTCGTTTATTACACACACGAATAAATATATGAGGACTTGACAAAATACAACCAGTAGGTAATACTGGAACTCTATCTGAAATACAGAAGAGTAAAAATAATACAACATTTTCATAAATGCCACGATCCACATGTCTGACACTACCTCACAACATCGGCCAAACATGTGCATCATGATAACTCACAAAAAGAAAGAAAAAAAAATAATTGGTACATGCAATTGCCATAGTTTGTAAACTAAAATTTCGAGATATATATATATATATATATATATATATATATATATATATATATATATATATATATATATATATATATATATATATATATATATATATATATATATATATATATATATATATTGTAATAGGGCAAGTTTTAAAATCTAATTTTGGAGCATATCATTACAAAATCTTTTTGACTTAAATCCAAATCTCTTGAAACAATAGTCAGTTGTTGGAAAGCATCAGCAGTGTAAACTCAGTTTTGGCAGTTATCATAATTAGAAGTGATTTACTAATGAAAAAAGTTAATCCTAATTTATGCAGTTTGATTTAGTTTGTAAACAGTCAACATCTTTTTCAAAACTTTATACTGTTTAGCAGTCATCTTTATAAAAAGTGACGAACTATTGGAAAAAGTTAATCCTAATTTATGCAGTCTACTTCAGTTCGCAAACAGTAAACTTCTTTTTCTAACTGTGTACTGTTTAGCAGTTATCGTGATAAAAATTGACGAACTATTTGAAAAAGTTAACCGTAGGTTATACAAACAGTGAATATCTTGTTCTAACTCTGTATCTGCATAATAAAAGCGAAGTCCTAAAGAAGCGAAGAACATAGCCTACGTCTCTGGAACCCGATAATACGGGTAAGGTTAAGATTATTATTATTATTATTATTATTATTATTATTATTATTATTATTATTATTATTATTATTAATTAATGGAACTTGTAACTGTCGGTTTTATTATCGATAGGTTTAAATCTGGAGGTCAAGAGTTTGTCTGGAGATCAAGAGGTTTCTAGTCTGGAAGTCGTGTTTTGGTCTGGGAGGTGTTCAATAGTTTCTACTCCCCAAAGTCTCTACCTATTTGTATTGTCTCCTCAAGAATTGGCCACACAAGATTGGAAATTCAAAAAGGACAACAGTGGAAGCCAAGAGTTAGCCACAAGATTGTGAATTTGAAAAGGAGCAATAGTAAAAATTGGGAAAGTACAAAGTCTATCACAAGGAAAGATCACGAGTATAAGAACTCTGTATATTTATAAGTATTCGGTACCGATTTTTGATCGCCAGTAAATAAACCTTTTGTAAATATAAATTGCATTTGCCTTTGTATGTTTAGGAATAGTTTTTAGATAGGTTTAGCTGAGCTTAGGTCCTATATATAAATATATTTATATATTTATATATTTATATATTTATATTGTATATATTAACTTATATTGAAAAATACTATTGTTTGTCAATTGTGTTGTTTTTGTCCTCTTCTCTACCCTAGTTTAGGAGCTCCGAAAAAGGCTGAACCCTGAAGAACAAAAAAATAATCGTACAAATAATTAACATCCACACCAAGCGATTACACTGGCGCCCGAAGAAGTCTTTTGTCGGAGAAGAGAGAGGAGGCAAGCAACTGTAAGTTTTTTTTCACTGCTTCAAGATATCGTTTTCTGAAGGAAATTTATTTAATTAACTCCGAAAAAGTAAGTTTATCAGTCAGCTAAAAATAAAAGTTTTTCCGTGTTTCTTTTTTTCTTTCGATAAATTTTTTTTTAGAGCTTTGTGAAGTGTTTTTTTTTTAAATAGTAGTTATGGATGATATTAATTTATCCGGAGCTGACGGAGCTGTTGGTGGAGCTAAAGGAGGTTTGAGATCTTTAAACTTGCTCACAGAATTGCAAACGTCTCTGGCTAATGAAGCTGATGATTTAAATTTAGAGGTTATGTATTCTATGTTAGATGGCCTTTGTCAAGCCGTTCGTATGAAAATGCCGAATCCTGATTTAGGTAATAAGGAAAAGAAAGTACAAAAGGAGACAAAGATTAAATATGATTTAAAAAATATTTACAAGGACTTGACAGAAAATAGTGCATTTGATAGCGAAAATAGTGAGTATAGCGAAAGTAGTTCTGAAAAGAAAAACCGTAAGTATAAATCGAAAGCTACAAAAGGAAATAGAAAATATACAGTTGATGGTAGTTCTGATTCCAATGAAGATTCAGAAATTGAAGAATTTGGGAAAGGTGGTCAAATGTGGTTGAAGAGATTAGTTGAGTTAGAAAAAACTGGAATGGACTCTAAGAAAGCTGTTAATAGGATTTTTATTATATTAGCAGGTGAGCTATTGGAAGTACTCAAAAGTTTTAGTAGAAACAATGTAAAGGCTGTAAGACCATTAAAATATGGGATTGAAAAAATTCAAAATTTTGAGGCATTCATTGAAGATTTTGAACGATATGCAAAGGAACAGCTAGGCAAAGATAAAAATCGATGGGCCGTAGAATTAAGAAATTTTTTGGAAGGATCTGCCTTAAGAACATATTATAGTATATATCGAGCAAAGTTAAGTTACTCCACTATTGTATTAAGACTGAAGAGTTGGTGTAAGGAAGAGAATGAAAATGAAATATTAGATTTGCAAAGAGAATTTTGGAGAATTGAGAAAAGAGCAAATGAGAGATATAGTGATTTTGCTCTTAGATTACAAACGACATATGAAGCAGCGACTCCGTCAGAACAGAGAGATGTTGAAGTTTTGAAGAAGCAGTTTTTAAATTGTTTACCGAAGAAAACTGCAAGAAGATTTAAGTTAAGAATGGGACACGAAAAAGAAGGTACAAGAGTGAGATGGAAAGATGTGATTAGTTGGGCAAAAGATGAAGATGAGATAGAAGAACAAGAAGACAGAGAGACAAAAGACACTGCACTCCCAGTATGGGCAACTTTAAATGAGGATAGGAGGATGGGACCAGGACCACTGACTAGCAGAGTCCAATCTTCAGATTCTAGGCTTAATGATTATGGAAGGTTTCGTCGTCAAAACATTGATAGAGAAGAAAATAGGGTAGAATCTAGAAATGTAACGTGCAATTACTGTAAGAAACGTGGGCACATTAAACGAAATTGCTGGAAATTAAACGGATGGTGTCTAGTTTGCGGAAGTGACAGACATAAAATAGCAGATTGTGATTTAAGAGGTGAGTTTAATGAAAGAAGCAATCAAAATCGCCAGACTGGTAATGCTGAACAGAGTCAGAGAGATTACAGAAGGGAGCGGAAATTTGAAAATAAGTGCCCATTTTGTGATGAGAAAACTCACGCATTGGAATCATGTCCTGTAAAGCAAAAATTTGAAATATGGCGTAAAGAAAACGAAAGGGAGGTTTCGGGAAACGAGACTGCTCCGCCATTACCGGGAGTGTGCTGGAGCCAACAATAGGAAATGTTTCTACAGATAAAGACCCGGATCACCACGACAGATTTAAATTAAATCCGGAGGCTCCGGAATATGTGTTAAGCTCTAATAGTGATATGAATTGTGTCCCTATGCCCCAGAGAGTCCCTAAAGACAGACATCATGGGGGTAACCCTGTGAAAATATTGAATACGGTTGTTTTAGCCACTAAAGTGAGTGAGAAGAATAATAATAGAGATTTAGAGGTGGAAAGTTTAATGGAGTTTGTGATAACGCTCAATGGTGTAGAACAATTAGCTATAATAGATTCAGGTTCTCAGTTTAGCATAATTGATGAATTTGCATTAAGAAGAATCTCTGATGTAACTGTAAGAAATGTAAGTATGAACTTAAGGGGGATAGGTGACCCAAATTACAGCATAGGCGTAAAGAAAGTTGCTAACCTTAGTATCTCAATTCATGGTATTGATTATGGTATGTTCGATTTTGTGGTAGTCGAACATTTAAAGGTAAATGTTATTTTGGGAATGCCATATTTAATATCTAATAGAATAAAATTAGACATAGTAGCAAGAAAATTTACCCGTCAGAATAATTTAGGGGAATCTGAAGAATTATATTTGGGTCATAATTCTGATCAATGTTTTAGGAACATTTCATTTGTGCCTGTGTTTATTTCTAAAAGTACAGTAATTGAAAGTGATAAGTGGATTCCCATTGAAGTACATCTGCCTCCAGATGGGTTTAAATTGAGGAAGCATTGTCCTAAATGTAATCAAGTTTCAGAAGATTTGTTGTTCGTTGACAGTGATTGGGTGGCTCCTAAGTATAATAAACTTATTCAAATTTGGTCTGGTTTAATAGATTGGAGTAATTTAGAATGTAAAATTTTAATTAAGAAGTTAATTGCTGGTAAATTGGGCTTGAGAAAGGGGGAAAAATTGGGAAATGCTTTTTCAATGGTGAATAGTGAAGCATTGAGTAAATTTGACAGTAGTGATTTTTTGATTAATACTCTTGTTCACGAACCAGAGGTACGCCTTGCAGAAACAAGAGAATGGGATAGAGAAAGATTAATAAATGAAATAAATTTTACGGAAGAATTAAGTAATGATGAAAGAAACCGTGTTTTAAACGTTTTGTGTAAATATCGATCAGTTTTTAGTAAAAATGATTCTGACGTAGGGAGGGCAAAAATGAAGTCTCTAAAGATTAAGTTACATGATTACACACCAATATATCAAAGACCACGAAGGTTTAATAGGGAGATAAACGAGGAAATAGAAAGTCAGGTCAAAGAGTTGTGTTTATTAGATATCGTAGAACCATGTGCATCTGAGTGGAGTTCTCCTGTGGTGCCGGTTCGAAAGAAAGATGGGTCCTTGAGGCTGTGTGTAGATTATAGACGCCTAAATACCGTAATGAAAGCTGATAAGTTCCCTATGCCTAACCTAACAGAAACTATTTTCGGGTTAAATGGAATGAAATATTTTACGAATTTAGATTTAGTTAGAGGATATTATCAAATGCCACTAGATGAAAGTAGTAGAGATTATACTACCTTTTCGACTGTCAGTGGACAGTATAGGTTCAAGAGCATGAGCTTTGGCTTAAAAACAGCCCCAAGTGGATTTCAGCGCGAAATGCAGAGAATCATGAGTGGGTTACCATGGACAAAAGTAATAGTTTATTTGGACGATCTTTTGATCATATCTGGAAGTTTGGAAGAGCATTTGGACATAATTGAGAAAGTACTTAAGAGATTAGAGGAAGCCGGTATGAAAATTAAAGTTAGTAAGTGTAAATGGGTGCAGAAAGAGGTCCAATTTCTTGGGCATATAGTGGGGAGGAATGGTTTAAAAAAGTTGCCAGAATATGTCAATAAAGTTGAAAACTTTGCTTTACCAAGAACTGTGAGTGACTTAAGAAGATTTTTAGGCTTAATTAACTTTCAAAGAAAGTTTATTGAGAATTGTTCAAGCATTGCAGCCCCTCTAAGTGAGCTGACAGGGGGCAACAAAAGAGAAATCATAGAATGGACTGATGAGCGAAGAAGAGCATTTGACAAATTGAAGGAATGTATGCAAGAATCTGTTGAATTAGCTTTCCCCGACTTTTCAAGGAATGCCGAAAAATTTGAATTGTTTGTTGACGCTAGCGGAATAGGGATGGGGTCTAGCCTTTGCCAGAAACAGAATAATGTTAAAAGAATTATTGCCTACGACTCTCATGTTTTCAACGAATGCGAAAGGAAGTATTCAACTATTGAAAGAGAACTGTTAGCAATTAGGTGGGGTGTAAAGAGTTTCAGACCATTTTTGTTGGGACAGAACTTTATATTGCATACTGATCACCGTCCTCTCGTGTATTTGAGTAGCATGAAGTTGGTTGACAGTAAGTTAGCACGAGTTTTAGATGACCTAAGTGAGTACAGCTTTGAAATTAGATATTTCCCAGGAAAGGATAATATTGTGGCGGATGCATTGTCACGCGGTTTTGAGAGTAATGCAGATGAAAATTCTTACCTTAATGTACATGATCTCCCAAAAGGGTTATTTGTGATAGAGAGAGTTGCAGGTGGAGGTGATGCACTTTTCGAAAGTTTAAAGATAGTCCTTGACAGAGCGAAAGTAGAAAATGTGCCCAGTAGTGTTTTAGGGCTAAGAAAAATGTTATCAGAAAAGTTGATAAATGATTGTAAAACCTATGGATTTGATAAGCGCAGTAGAAAGATAAAATTCTTGAGAACTCTTGGAGTTGCAGGAAATTTACCGGTATTAGAAATGCTACTTGTTGCTTGTGATACATTTTTTGTTAAAATATGGTTGCATCATGGCTTATGTTGTTCTGTAGTTTATGTGGGTCCAAAGGTTAAGGATAAGAAAAGTATTAAAGACATTCATATGCAATGCCTGGCTGGGGTTCATTTTAATCCTGTAGTTGACACAGGTAGTTTTAAGAAAAATGGCCCAAATGTAATTTTTAGTGAAACACTTGATAGTCTGGAGAAGAAGACTTTGGTAGATGGTAGGAATGATTCAACAGACTTAATTAACGATGAAAGGGAAACAGATTTGGGTATAAATTTACTAATGAAGGAGAAGGAAAGAAATTCAAGATTGTATTGTGGCCACACTGTAAATAGTGTTGCATGGACTTATGTTAATGTTAAAGAGTTTAAATTCTGTGCGTTTCTAGATACTGGATCGGTTGTTAGCATTGTTAAAGAGATGGTAGCTACTCTGGCGGCTGATATTGGAGCAATGGATCAATATTTAGAGATTGATGTAACCCTAAAGGGTGTAGGAAGTGAATTTGTGAGATGTAAGAAGGGTATAATTATTTCAATTAACACGAATTCCAGAATGATACAGATGCCTTTTGTAATAGTTCCAGATGATTTTGTTCCAGCTTGTTTCCTATTAGGAATGAATTATTTAGTAAAGGGCGAAGTTTCATTGGACTTTAGCGAAGCTGTCATTTCTTATGGTGACGACTCTGATAATGTAAGTGATGTATGGTTAACGACTATTGAATCTTTCGGAAACGTTACAGAAGTAGGATATACAGAAGCATTTAATAACATATTTACTGTTGAAAATATTTTAAATCTTCAAGGTAGATCAGATTGTATTAGAAAGTTGAAGAAAAAGGTACAAGAAAAACAAAGAATATTTAGAAATGAAGAACTACTACAAGATTTTGTTAGGTATTACAAGGATTTGTTAATGAACGGTCCAGTATTAGTGAAAAGGATATCAAGAAGATCATTATGCAGCAGTTATAGGATTTAAGCAGCTAGTTCATTTTAGTGTAACGCTTCATAACAGTTTAGCTCACATAGGTCGAGATAAGCTTTTGGATTCTATTTTAACTTATGTTTGGCACCCAAAAATACATATGGTTGTCAGAGATGTTTGTCGAACTTGTCCTAAGTGTCAATTAGCAAAGGTAGATCATAATGTTGTTTACCCACCAGTATGGAAAATAGAAGTAAAACGCCCATTCGAACTGGTTGCTATTGATTTGTTATCCTTACCTAGAACAATTTGCGGTAATGTAGCTTGTTTGGTTGCTATCGATCATTACAGTAAATGGGTGGCAATAAAGCCATTAAAAGATAAATCGGCTAAAAGTGTAACACATGCATTTGAAGATCACATTTTACCGAGTTTTGTTCAAATGCCAATGAAAATTTTGTCAGATAACGGAGTTGAGTTTAGAAGTAATAGATTCGAAGATACATTAGGTAAGTATGGCATTGAGCACATTTGTAGTAGTCCATATAAGCCAGCAAGTAATGGTGCTGTAGAAAGGGTGAACCGTACGTTTGCAGAGTTTCTGAAAAATTTAGAAAGTAAGCCTAACGAATGGGATAAATTTCTTTCCAAGGCAGTACTAGTTTATAATAACACAAAGCACTCAGAAATTGGTATGTCTCCGTCGGAAAAGATTATGACAGAGTGTCATGAAAAAGGAAGGATATTGCCAATTCCCCGGGATGAGCAGGAAAAGTGGCGAGAGGGACACCCGAATTGGATACCATATGGGGTTGGTGTAAAAGTTAAGAGGAAAATAGATAACCGTGGACCGAACTCTTGAAAGGAAAATGGATAATAGATATGAGGGCCCATTTTCCGTTGTTAAAGTATTATCGAAAGGAATGACTTATGAAGTTGAAGGACAGGGAAAAAGAATGAAGGTGCATTATTCTCATCTCAAAGTATGGGCAGATCCTCCACCGTATTTGACAAATTATTTTAAACAGAATTGTTGTCAGGAATTACAAAGATTAAATACTGAGGAGATAGTAAAAGAAAATTGTGAAGCTACTTTAAGTGAAACGCATCACGGAATAGAATCCTGGTTCCCAAGAATACAAGAAAAGAAAAGTGAAAGATTGAAGCCTGGGAGTAAGAAAGGATCTACTTTGAAGAAAGCGTGGAATGCATTAAAGGCGCTAGCATGTGGAGAGAACGTAAACATTCGAGATAATTTCACACAAATGGAGAAAGTAAGTTTTGAGAGTATTGGCACACAAACAGATGAATTAGACATTATACTCAACACCACAGAAGAAATAGATTTGGTAGATTGGTTTGATGAGAATGTAGACAATGATGATACTGATAACTCATTTGATATCGAAGAATTTGAGGATGCACTAATGTTCTCTGAAGAAGTAAAGCATCATTATCGCCTGTGTTCATCAGAAGCAGGGGAAAGTAAAGATACTGATTCAGAAAGCGAGTCTATCGACGTTAATGAAATAGCGAAAGAATTAGGTGTAACAAGCATGAATTGTGAAAAACATAGTCTGGAAGATCTGATGGAATATTTTGACAGCAGTGAAAATTTTGATGCAAATGAAACGTATATAACATCCAGTGCACAGAATGCAACAAGTTATTCGCCACCGAAGACACGATCGAAGGGACCTGCAGAAAACTTAGAAAATGTCCAGCAAAGGATCCTGGAATATAGAAAGAAATAAGCAAATTATCAGACGGTATTTCCCTAAAGGTACAGTATAAAAGTTCTTTAAAAGATTGGTTTACCAATCTTTGAGGGGGAGTCATGTAATAGGGCAAGTTTTAAAATCTAATTTTGGAGCATATCATTACAAAATCTTTTTGACTTAAATCCAAATCTCTTGAAACAATAGTCAGTTGTTGGAAAGCATCAGCAGTGTAAACTCAGTTTTGGCAGTTATCATAATTAGAAGTGATTTACTATTGAAAAAAGTTAATCCTAATTTATGCAGTTTGATTTAGTTTGTAAACAGTCAACATCTTTTTCAAAACTTTATACTGTTTAGCAGTCATCTTTATAAAAAGTGACGAACTATTGGAAAAAGTTAATCCTAATTTATGCAGTCTACTTCAGTTCGCAAACAGTAAACTTCTTTTTCTAACTGTGTACTGTTTAGCAGTTATCTTGATAAAAATTGACGAACTATAAAAATTGAAAAAGTTAACCGTAGGTTATACAAACAGTGAATATCTTGTTCCTAACTCTGTATCTGCATAATAAAAGCGAAGTCCTAAAGAAGCGAAGAACATAGCCTACGTCTCTGGAACCCGATAATACGGGTAAGGTTAAGATTATTATTATTATTATTATTATTATTATTATTATTATTATTATTATTATTATTATTATTATTATTATTATTATGGTTGTTATTATCGATAGGTTTAAATCTGGAGGTCAAGAGTTTGTCTGGAGATCAAGAGGTTTCTAGTCTGGAAGTCGAGTTTTGGTCTGGGAGGTGTTCAATAGTTTCTACTCCCCAAAGTCTCTACCTATTTGTATTGTCTCCTCAAGAATTGGCCACAAGATTGGAAATTTAAAAAGGACAACAGTGGAAACCTGGAATCCAAGAGTTAGCCACAAGATTGTGAATTTGAAAAGGAGCAATAGTAAAAATTGGGAAAGTACAAAGTCTTCACTTGGAAAGATCACGAGATCACGAGTATAAGAACTCTGTATATTTATAAGTATTCGGTACCGATTTTTGATCGCCAGTAAATAAACCTTTTGTAAATATAAATTGCATTTGCCTTTGTATTTTTAGGAATAGTTTTTAGATAGGTTTAGCTGAGCTTAGGTCCTATATATAAATATATTTATATATTTATATATTTATATTGTATATATTAACATATTGAAAAATACTGTTGTTTATAAATTGTGTTGTTTTTGTCCTCTTCTCTACCCTAGTTTAGGAGCTCCGAAAAAGGCTGAACCCTGAAGAACAAAAAAATTAATCGTACAAATAATTAACATCTACACACTAAGCGATTACAATATATATATATATATATATATATATATATATATATATATATATATATATATATATATATATATATATATATATATATATATATATATATATATATATATATATATATATATATATATATATATATATATATATATATATATATATATATATATATATATATATATATATATATATATATATATATATATATATATATATATATATATATATATATATATATATATATATATATATATATATATATATATATATATATATATATATATATATATATATATATATATATATATATATATATATATATATATATATATATATATATATATATATATATATATATATATATATATATATATAT
>SEYY01018311.1:0-14016 GCA_009176605.1 Armadillidium nasatum
TTCTCAACAGTGGATACTGTAGTAATCGTATCAGCAGTATCTTCAGTGACTTTCTCAGATTTCTTTACTGGGGATTTTATGCAAGAATTACTAATACCTTCAATGTTATCTTCTATTCCTTGAGGCTTAATGGTAGGTGAATTCTGTACAGTCAATGTCGTAAAATTACTAACAATGGTTTCAAAGTTATTTGTATTATTTGACGAATCAATCGAAGGTTTTCCATGGTTTTCAAATTTGCATTCATGATTACCTTTTTCAGAGATTTTGTTCATTACAGCATCTTTCTTATCTTTTTGACCTTCATTTTCAACACCTATAGAAATGATTTCTATGACATTTTTGTCTTTATTGAAAGAACTATCTTCAATATCAAGAAGAGTGTTTTGTGATGCAACTCTTATATCACATTCCTCAGGCAAGAGATTTACAGATTCTTTTAAATTATTTGTAACATTTTTTTCAATTAAAGATTCACTTAACTGAGCGCAATTATTGGATTTTAAGGTAGAAGGATCTACAACATTTAAAATAGCATTTTCACTACTTTCTACATCACACTTGACAGAATCTTTTGAAACTAATAAATTACCCATTGACAAGTCATTTGACACAGAAAATTTCTCAGTTTCACTAATATGAGAGTTGCATGAAGACGATGCATCAAATTCTCCATCTGGGGATATTAAACTATTAGAAATCCTGTTAATCATATTAGCAGGATAACTTTCATGATCGGGCAAATGTATTTTCTCTTCATCTTGTACGACAGAAGTGGAAAGAAGTTTATCATCTTGAGTGTTTGTGGACACGCATGTAGTTGCATCCCTTTCAAGAAGTGATTTGTCCAAGCTTAAAACTTTATGAGCTTTACTATCTTCAAAATCAATATTTGGATCAGGGATATTTTCATTTTCAAAATTTGTCTGATCACTTTCCTAGACGACCAAGTCAGGTAAATACCATAACTACTTTTGCTCAGATCAGACAATTTGACGCTTCTTTACTATGAGAATAAATGTCAGGTGTTTATAATGATCGCTGTAGTCTGCACTTCTCAAGAGGAGTTGCGCTTTCTACACACATGCAGGTGTTCTATCTTATTCAGTGAGTGCTTTTTGGGTTGCTTAGCAAACTGTCCTCAATGCATAATTTGTACTTGGTATATTCGCTTGTATTTCATTATATGTCTTTACATGGGTGTTAACTTGTTTCACATTCTCTCTGTTCCATTTATAGGCATCCGATGGGTCTACGTTCGGTATTTTATTTCGCTGTCTCTTCGTTACTGCTGTGCGTGAGTCTGAATAGTCACTTGTGGGATTTTTATCTTTTTAAGTTATTTAGGTTAGTTTTCTTCGGTTACAATAGGCGCCTCTTCTGATGGGTTTATTTCTTCTTCATAACAGTAACTTATTTCAGTTATGCATTTCTATTCCTAATTTATTATAGGGTTCTACTAACTACTGTCTCTATAGGCTTAGATACTACTTGGTTAATATTTTTATGCTTATTTCATTATATATGATGGGCTTTTCATTCATAATTTAACTTTCTATTCATAATGACTGACTCTCCGTATTTTTATTCCTCGGGGTTTAATATTATATTTTCTTTAAATGTTTCAGATAACTGTCTTTTCCTTTATTATATCTGTATATAGTATGTTGGCTTATTGCTTCTTTTCAAGTACTGTTTATTTATATATCTACTTCATCAATATATTGGAAACTCTTTCGTTGGTTTTTTACTATCTCCACAGAATCTCTTCAGTAAACCAAAATTTCCTTATTTAGCTTCCATACCTATATTCTCAGTACCTTATCCTACCCAACACTTATGGTTTTTCTTTCGCTTCGTTTTCTTCTATAACTTCTCAATGACTTGTCTCTCTTCTTTTTCTTTTCACAGGGTTTAACAATTATATTAACCTTTCACTTTCAATTCGACGAATGGTGTACTTGTAGTCACACTAGTAGTACTCGTCTCCGGAAAACTTTCTTTGATTTGACTCTCTTTATTGCCCGGATTCTTCTATCTCACGTCCTATGTCCAATTTCTGCATGTGGACAAATATGAGATCCTCTAATCTCACTCAGTATAATGTCAAGATATGTTTAAAGTTGAGTCACTGGATAGGTTAAAATCTTGAACTATGAATTTAACGCCACATAGAGTTACGGAGATTAAATATTTCTCGAGTTAAAATTTGAACGCATGGATAGGTTGTGTTAGATTTACTTGCATCCTACAGTAATTTTTTTCTTCAGATTAGATACAATTTTTTTCCTCATATCAGAGTTCTCACTTCTCAGTGTTTAAGATTTTTTATTAGAACAATATATAGGCAGATGTGGCAATTATTTATAAAGTTCTATGTTTCAAACTTTCTCAAAATTATGAATTTCCCGATAGTGATACATAGTACTTTGTTACGCTTGGATAACCATGGGCAAATATAAGTTGCAGAAATATGTTTTATAAGATTTGATTTTTTTAAGGACTAGATAACTGTAAACTTTTCTCTTTTTGTAATTCTTTCAATCATGGATTAATTTTTGAATGGCTAATGTCTGTCGTTGTGACGCAATATGTAGATTATTTGCAGTATGACGTAAGGGAGGTGTTTAAAATTAGGGATTTGATATATAAACTAACAAGTATATATACTTCTTTAATACACTAATAAGAAATATTAATAGGAGTTATCATAATAATATATATATAATATGTCTTTATATTATATATATCTCTATTTTAGCTTTATAGGGGTTCTTCTTTTCTAAGTTATATATATAATAGTAAATATGTAATATAGTTTAATTTTCTTCAATATTATCATAAATTGGGGTATATGCTCCTTGGTTGGCTTTTCTTCCTCCACAGTAACTTCTTTCTATAAGTACTTAATTTTATATACTACTACCTCTTATTCTTTTATAATAATTTCCCCTTCTCTCAGTTTAACTATCACCATAAGGGATGGAGTCTAAGGATCGTGTATGTTGTTTGATTTTGTGTTTCAACAAAAAATGACGCGAATACCATACCAAATCTTGCAATGAATGACAAATTGATAATCTTCTGTAGAAACTTAGCTGCTTCAAAGACTGAAGTTTTAGATCATTTTTTTAATTTCTTGTTAGAGTTGTATATTATTATTTCTTGGTGTGGGAACAATTATGTAACGCTTCGCGTTGTTTTCCTGCAGTATCTAATGTGGATATATCATATATTTACTAATATCTTCTAATAGACTGTCTTCCCTTATTACTAATTTCTATTCTCAATATATAAGGATTTATTATATATATATATATATAAATATAGTATTATATAATTATATAATACTCTAATTTTATATTTATAGTTATGTATCTTTTATTACTAACTATAATATTGTTATACTTTATACTACTAAAAACATTTAGTGAACAAGGGTAGAGTACTCCCAATTTCCATCAGAGTTGGGGAAACTTGAAATCTGGTCAACATTCCGTTACAGGCCGACATACTCGTATAACATTTATTTAAAAGTGTGCAAGCTCAAATGATTCAGTTGGGTAAATGGATAAAAAAAAAAAATAAAACGTGTTCATATTTTACTAGTTAATGTACATCTAAGTAAGCTTATTTAGTTTCTTAGGTGTTACGTGCTCCTGTGTGTGAGTCTTTAGAAGACGGATGTACTTAGGATACGCTATGAATGTAAACTAGATTACAATGACTTGAGAACTCGAGGAGCCTCTCAAGTGGAGGGATGGTTATCGGTGACAGAGTTAGAAGAACAGTGTCCGTTGTAATACTGATAGCATAAGAGAAAATGACGCAACAATTTGACAGACAGAAAGAGACTGGAGGAGAAAATAAGAGTGGAAGAATTGATAAGAAAAGCCCTAGACTCCACCTTTCCAAAGAGAGAAGTATGAGTGGGACCACCCAGTTGTTTGAGGCTTACTCCATAAAAGGGAGACCAACACCCCTATAAATCACAACCAAATGGGGTAGCGAGAAGAAATTACAAAGTTTTCTCCGAAAACCCAGTCTCTTAGAATCTTGTTTATAAAGAAAAGTAATATAATTCCTCCAAGAAATATCAAGTGAAAAAAAAAAACCGAGAAGAGTAAGGAAAGTTGAAAGTTTGAGTTGTGAGTTTAAGATGATGTCATAGTTGTGTTAAAGGTTATGTCGAGTAGAGAGATGTAGGAACTTTTGAGGTTTTCAATGCATTGAATATATGCGGCATTTTTTCTCTATTCAAGGAATTTGGAAATATCAAGAAAGATCTAGTAGTTAGTTCCTTCTGCTCTACTAGGGCCATGGTGGGTGGGGGGCGGGGGGGGGGGGGCGGCGGGGGTGGGGGGGGGGGAAGGGGGGGGTTTGGAATCTTAGGAAACAATTAACTGCCTATTTGCAGAGAGGAGGGGTATTTTCAGAAATTGGAAGGACGTAATGAATTGGTGGATGTTATTATTAATATAGGAGTAGAAAAGGTGATAAGTAATTAAGAGGTTTTTTTCTAATGAAACGAAGATAGACTAGGGGAGGATAGGACACGATCCTTGTAGGAACACTACTATTGGTGCATAGATTTAAATGAAAGACATTGGTGCCGCTACATAAGTCCAATCAGGTGCTATAGAATAACAATGGTCTCGACAACTGTTTCTTCCTCTTTCTTTGGTTTTTTCTTTTCAAGAACTGGTTTTTCTTCATCTATTGGCAGCTCCTTGGCAGGCTTTTCTTCCTCCACAGTCACCTCTTCAGTAATAATTTCCTCTTCCTTTTTCTTCGGTTTCTTTTCAAGTACTGGCTTCTCTTCATCAATAGGCAGATCTTTCTTAGGTTTTTCTTCTTTCATAGTTACCTCTTCAGTAACAATTTCCTCTACTTTAGTTTCCACTTTTTCAGGCTTTCCCCACCTTGGTTTTCTTTCCTTTTTAGGTTTCTCTTCTGCTGGTTTTTCTTCTATGACCTTTTCAATGATTGTCTCTCTTATTTTTTCTTCGGGTTTAATGTATTCTTCTTTAACAATGGTCTCGACAACTGTTTCTTCCTCTTTCTTTGGTTTTTTCTTTTCAAGAACTGGTTTTTCTTCATCTATTGGCAGCTCCTTGGCAGGCCTTTCTTCCTCTATAGTCACCTCTTCAGTAATAATTTCCTCTAAATTAATAATTTCCTCCATTCTTCGGTTTCTTTTCAAGTACTGGCTTCTCTTCATCAATAGGAAGATCTTTCTTAGGTTTTTCTTCTTTCATAGTTACCTCTTCAGTAACAATTTCCTCTACTTTAGTTTCCACTTTTTCAGGCTTTCCCCACCTTGGTTTTCTTTCCTTTTTAGGTTTCTCTTCTGCTGGTTTTTCTTCTATGACCTTTTCAATGATTGTCTCTCTTATTTTTTCTTCGGGTTTAATGTATTCTTCTTTAACAATGGTCTCGACAACTGTTTCTTCCTCTTTCTTTGGTTTTTTCTTTTCAAGAACTGGTTTTTCTTCATCTATTGGCAGCTCCTTGGCAGGCTTTTCTTCCTCCACAGTTACCTCTTCAGTAACAATTTCCTCTACTTTAGTTTCCACCTTTTCAGGCTTAGACCACCTTGGTTTTCTTTCCTTCGGCTTTTCTTCTGCTGGCTTTTCTTCTATAACTTCTTCAATGACTGTCTCTCTTACTTTTTCTTCGGGTTTAATATATTCTTCCTTCACGATGGTCTCGACAATTGTCTCTTCCTTTTTCTTTGGTTTCTTTTTTTCAAATACCGGTTTTTCTTCATCAATTAGTAGTTCCTTCGTTGGTTTTTCTTCAACATTAATCTCTTCAGTAACAATTTCCTCCACTTTAGTTTCCACCTTCTCAGGCTTAGACCTCCTTGGTTTAGTTTCCTTCTTAGGTTTTTCTTCTGCTGGTTTTTCTTCTATAACCTCTTCAATGACTGTCTCCCTAATTTTTTCTTCGGGTTTAATGTATTCTTCTTTAACAATGGTCTCGATAACTGTCTCTTCCTCTTTCTTAGGTTTCTTCTTTTCAAGTACTGGTTTTCCTTCCTCAATAGGTAGCTCTTTTGTTGGTTTTTCTTCTTCCACAGTAACTTCTTCAGTAACAATTTCCTCTACTTTAATTTCCATCTTCTCAGGCTTCTCCCAACTTGGTTTTCTTTCCTTAGGTTTTTCTTCTACAATTTCTTTAATAACTGTCTCTTCTTCTTTGGGTTTCATGTATTCATCTTTAACAATGGTTTCTACAACTGTCTCCTTCTTTTCTTTAGATTTCTTCTTTTCTAATGGTTGTTTCGGCCTATCCTCTTTAACTGGCAGTTCTTCTGTTGGTTTTTCTTCCTTAACACTCAGTTCTTCTGTAACAATTTCCTCAGTTTTGGTTTCAACTTCCTCACGTTTTTCCCACTTTGGTTTTCTTTCTTCTTTGGGTTTTTCTTGAGTTTGTTTATCTTCTACTACTTCTAAAACTGTCTCTGTTATTTTTTCTTCGGGTATAACATATTCTTCTTTAACAGGTACTTCCTCCTTCTTAGATTTCTTCTCTTCGATTACTAGTGTTTCTTTTACAACTTCTTCTATGACTGTATCTATTATATCTTCTTCGGGTTTAACTCGTTTTTCTTTAAGAATAGTCTCTATAACTGTCTCCTTCTCTTCTTTAGGTTTCTCCTGTTCTAATTGTTGTATCGGCTTATCCTTTACTGGCAATTCTTCCGTTGGTTTCTCTTCTTTTACAGTCAGTTCTCTAGTAACAATTTCGACTTCCTCAGGTTTAGCCCATCTTGGTTTTCGTTCCTTTTTGGATTTTCCTTCTACTGGTTTCTCTTCTTTAGTTTCTTCAGTAAATGGCTCTATAATTTCTTTTTCAGGCTTAACGTATATTTCTTTAGGAATGGCTTCTACAGCAGTTACTTTCTCTTTCTTTTCTATTGGTTGAACTGCCTTTTCTTCTTTAAAAGGCTCTTTAACCTGTTTCTCTTCGTCAACAGTAACCAATTTTTCTTCTTCTTTAATAGGTTTTTCTTTTTCAAAAGTAACTTCTTCAGTGACAATTTCCTTTTCTTCTAAATGTTCATCTTTAACCCAACTTGGTTTTCTATCTTCCTTCGGCTTCTCACCCACTGGCTTTTCTTCTACAAAATCCTCAATAAGTGTCACACTTATTTCTTCTTCAGGCTTATCGTGCTTTTTAACAATGGTTTTTACATAGGTCTCTTCCCATTTCTTAGGTTTCTTTTCAACTGGTTTAGTAGGTTTTTCTCTTCTCTCTCTTATTCCTTCAGGCTCAGTATATTCCTCTGGAATATCTTCTTGAGTTTCTGAAATTTTTCTTTCAGGTTTCTCTTCAACCTCTTGGTCAACTAATTTGCTTTTTTTAATTGGTTTTTCCACTTTTTCTTCAATTTTCTTAGGTATAGGTTTTAAAGTAACTCGTTCAACCGTTTCTTGAGGTTTTGTAATGCGTTTCCGTCTCCATACTTTAGGAGCACTCTCTTCATCATCATCTGTTTCGCTCTTTGAATCAGGCTTGTATGATGTTTCTACTAAATGAGAGTCATCAACTTTTTGATCCAATTTACTTTCAACAATTTCAGGATGTTCTTTCGATTCATCCTCCGGTTTATATAAAGGTTTTGTTTTTTCGATACTAGGCTCTAGAGACATCTTTTCAAATCTTTCTACATCAGGCTTGTCTTCTGATGTCGAAACTGGTTTTAATTCAACCTTTTGTACTTCATACTTTGCCTTTGATGAAGGTAATTTTTCCTCACTCTCAGGAGATTCATAATCCTCTTCATATTTTTCTGCAAGGCTAATGGGTTTTACAGGTTTAAGTTCTACCTTGGCAATTTCTTTACCTTTATCAGGTTTATCCTTTTTAGGAATTGGTTTAAGAACAACTTTTTCAATTTCTTTCTTTGGTTCAATAAATGGTTTTCTCTTTTTTAAAGAATATTTTTGTTCTTCCGGGATAACTTTTACTTTTTCCTCGGGTAAGTGTTGCTCTTTGGGTTCGTCAATCGCCTGCTTTGGTTCGGTAGATTCTGTTATATCTTTGGAATCTGTATATGGTGTAAGTTTATCAACATGAGTTTTAGGTAATTTTTCTACTTGTTCATGTGGTGAAAGAGTCCTTGAATCTTTATGTTTAGGTTGTTTATGTAGTGGATGCATATCATCCGTTTTTTGTATTGGTGTATGAGCTTCAGATTCTACTTTTGAAGTATCTGAATATACTGGTTCATCAATTTTCTGTGTTTGTTGCATGATTGTTTTTGGCTTCTGTTCTTTTAATGTTTGCTTCATGTACTTTGGTAATTCTGAAAGAGTATAAATTAGTTCATGGCTATGATTCAAATTATCAATGCAACGATTTATACAGAAACCATTTGAAACTACAATCACACATATACATATATAAATCTGTTTGCTAATTCATTCATACGGGCGGTCAAATACAAAAAAAAAAAAAAAAAGTTAAAAGAAAGAAAATCTTCAAGAAAGCATTGAAGTTTATTTCAAAAAATAATTTTAAAAATATAAATTTTCTTTCTTTCTTAATATAGAATTTGAAAAATAAACCAAATAAATATATATAAGTAAACAGAAAAAAAAAAAAATATTACCAAATTTATTCCCCATTAAAATTTTTGATATTCATTATTGGTGCTTTGTTCTTTTATCTTGATGAAAAAATATTTAGATCGGAAAGCTTGGTATTTGATTGTTAATTTTATTATTAATTTAAAAATGTCTTTTTTTACAATTTTTGCGCTTCACCGCAAGTAATTTTTGCAAAAGAAAATTTAAAATTAATTTATTTCACTCAAATTCTCGATTTAATGTTAAAGATGTGGATCGTTGAAAATGAATTGTGAATATAATTTCTGTGTGGGGTTCATAAGGAAAATATTTATAAGAAAAATGGAAACCTGAGAGGATGACAGAAAAGAAAGTGGAGATAGTTACTTTCTAGAGTAGTCAATACAAATTCGAGCGTAATTGAATAATAAATTATATTTGTGTGTTTGATATTAAAGGTATGTAAACCGTAGAATATACAGTATATTGGTTAGTAGTATAGAGTACTCCGATAGAGTTAGAAGGTTAAGGATATATGAAAGGTTGTGAAGATTTGAGACATCGAGGACAAACTATCTATAAATATAATTGAAACATAATTTTCTCTAGGTTTGTTGCCAATTTCAGAAGGAGAGATCAACTTTACATGAGCCAATATCCAGGAGGACATCAGGAGCAAGAGAAACCTAAAAAAGAAAGAAAACCAAGGTGGGGAAAGCCTGAAAAGGTGGAAACTAAAGTAGAGGAAATTGTTACTGAAGAGGTTACTGTTGAAGAAGAAAAACCGAAGAAAGAGCTGCCTATTGATGAAGAGAAGCTAGTACTTGAAAAGGAGAAACCTAAGAAAAAGGAAGAGATAGTTGTAGAGACAATTGTAAAAGAAGAATACATTAAACCTGAAGAAATAATAAGGGAGACAGTCATTGAAGAGGTTATAGAAGAAAAACCAACAGAAGAAAAACCTAAGAAAGAAAGAAAACCAAGGTGGGGAAAACCTGAGAAAGTGGAAATTAAAGAAGAGGAAATTGTTACTGAAGAAGTTACTGTGGAGGAAGAAAAGCCAACCAAGGAGCACCCAATTGATGAAGAAAAACCAGTACTTGAAAAGAAGAAACCTAAGAAAGAGGAAGAGACAGTTATCGAGACCATTGTTAAAGAAGAATACATTAAACCCGAAGAAAAAATTAGAGAGACAGTCATTGAAGAGGTTATAGAAGAAAAACCAGCAGAAGAAAAACCTAAGAAGGAAACTAAACCAAGGAGGTCTAAGCCTGAGAAGGTGGAAACTGAAGTGGAGGAAATTGTTACTGAAGAGATTACTGTGGAAGAAAAACCAACGAAAGAACTGCCAATTGAAGAGGAGAAACCGGTGTTTGAAAAGAAGAAACCAAAGAAAACGGAAGAGACAATTGTCGAGACCATCGTGAAGGAAGAATATATTAAACCCGAAGAAAAAGTAAGAGAGACAGTCATTGAAGAAGTTATAGAAGAAAAGCCGAAGGAAAGAAAACCAAGGTGGGGAAAGGCTGAGAAGGTGGAAGCTAAAGTAGAGGAAATTGTTACTGAAGAGATTTCTGTGGAGGAAGAAAAACCAACGAAAGAGTTCCCAATTGATGAAGGAAAACCAGTACTTGAAAAGAAGCAACCAAAGAAAAAGGAAGAGACAGTTATCGAAACCATTGTTAAAGAAGAATATATTAAACCCGAGGAAAAAATACGAGAGTCAGTCATTGAAGAAGTAATTGAAGAAAAGCCTAAGAAAGATAAAAAACCAAGGTGGTCTAAGCCTGAGAAGGTGGAACCTAAAATAGAAGAAATTGTCACTGAAGAAGTTACTGTTGAAGAAGAAAAACCCACAGAAGAGGCGCCTATTGACGAAGAAAAACCAGTACTTAAAAAGAAGAAACCAAAGCAAAAGGAAGAGACAGTTATCGAGACCATTATTAAAGAAGAGTACATTAAACCAGAAGAAAAAATACAGGAAACAGTCATTGAAGAAGTAATGGAACAAAAGCCTAAGAAAGATAGAAAACCAAGATGGGGAAAGCCTGAGAAGGTGGAAACTGAAGTAGAGGAAATTGTTACTGAAGATGTTACTGTGGAAGAAGAAAAACCAACGAAAGAGCTGCCTATTGATGAAGAAAAGCCAGTACTTGAAAAGAAGAAACCAAAGATAAAAGAGACAATTGTCGAGACTGTTCTTAAAGAAGAATACATTAAACCCGAAGAAAAAGTAAGAGATACAGTCATTGAAGAAGTTATAGAAGAAAAACCAGCAGAAGAAATTCCTAAGAAGGAAAGAAAACCAAGGTGGGGAAAGCCTGAGAAGGTGGAAGCTAAATTAGATAAAATTGTTACTGAAGAGGTAGCTGTGGAAGATGAAAAACCAACAAAAGAGCTGCCTATTGATGAAGAAAAACCAGTACTTGAAAAGAAAAAACCAAAGAAGAAGGAAGAGACAGTTGTCGAAACAATTGTTAAAGAAGAATACATTAAACCCGAGGAAATTACACAAGAGACAGTCATTGAAGGAGTTATAGAAGAAAAACCTAAGAAAGATAGAAAGCCAAGATGGGGAAAGCCTGAGAAGGTGGAAAGTAAAGTAGAGGAAATTGTTACTGAAGATGTTACAATGGAAGAAGAAAAACCAAGAAAAGAGCTGCCTATTGATGAAGAAAAACCAGTACTTGAAAAGAAGAAACCAAAGAAAAAGAAAGAGACAGTTGTCGAGACCATTGTTAAAGAAGAATACATTAAACCCGACGAAAAAGTAAGAGAGGCAGTCACTGAAGAAGCTATCGAAGAAAAACCAGCAGAAGAAAAGCCTGAGAAAGTGGAACCCAAGTTAGAGGAAATTGAGTCGGAAGAGGTTAAAATGGATGAAGAAGCTCCAACTGAAACGGAACCAGTAAAAGATAAAAAACCATATAAGCCTGCTGAAGAGAAGAAGCTTGTGAAAGATAAAACTCAACCAAAAGTTAAACCCAAAAGTGAACCTAAATGGCTTACTTTCACTGAAGTTGAAAATATATTGCCAGATTTAACAGAAAAAGATATTGAAAAAGAAAAATTAGAGAAAGAGTCCTTCGAATCAATGAAACCAGACGTTAAAGAAATTATTTATTCCAAAGTGGATGATACTTCACCGGTTGGAGTACAAGAACCTTTTGAACAAAAAACAGAACCGTTAGACAGTTTTAGTACTGAACCTGAACATGAAGACATACATAAACTTGAGATTACTGAAACTATTTCTAAACTTACTGACAAACAAATTCCTAGACCAGAAACCACTCCTACCCCTTTCACACATACAACACATGATATTAAAGACATTAAAATTAAACATGATGAAAAACAGCCAATTACAGACACCGATTTTCTAAACACACAGGATGCACCATTAATTCAGTATTCAGAACCTGAACAAATATATGCTATTAAAAGCGAACACATTACAGATGAAGTCACACTAGATTTGAATGACAAACCAGATTTCAATGTTGTTAATCAATTTCCCCTACACAAAGATGACAGTTTTGCACCAGGAGAATTATTTGACAAAATTAAACAGACATCAGACATTAAGTTTTTGAAACTAGGCACAGAGGGTAAACCTGACATTTTAAGTGAAACTCTTTTAATGAGTAATATTATTGTAGACGAAAAAACAGATACCCCTGAAACCATCTATACCACTGTTTCAGAACCATCTTACTTACCTGAGAGGCAGACAACACAAGAAACTGTTCACCAGGTATTTACTGAAACAACTAAGGAACTTAAAACTGTACCTGCTGCTCAGACATCTATTACAGTAACAGAAATACAAAAAACAGATTTAGAGCAATTGCCAGAGCAATTAACGCCACTTGACATAAAACAAACTGAACAAAGAACAATTAAAATTCACGAAACAGTAGATAAATCTACATTGGATACCTACGATGAAATAGAAGAAGGAAAACCTGAAGGAAAGAAACCACAGGGACCTGTAATAAAAGAAAAAGATATTACAGACGAAACCGTATCACAAGAAATTATAGAAAAGAAACCAAAGAAATTAAAACCCAAAAGAGAAGCTGAAGTTACTCAAATTGAAACAATTGAAAAGGTGATTACAGAAGAAACATTAACTGAAGAAAAACCTAAAAAGGAAAGGAAGCCAAGGTGGTCTAAGCCTGAAACGGTGGAATCTAAAGTTGAAGAATTTATTTCTGAAGAGATTGTAGTGACAGATGAGAAACCTAAGAAAGAGGAACCACTTAAAGAAGAAAAACCTAAAAAAGAACACGTTAAGCCTGAAGAAGAAATAAGGGAGACAGTTATTGAAGAAATTGAAGAAAAACCTGAAAAAGCAAAACCCAAGAAGGAAAAGAAACCACGGTGGAGTAAACCAGAGAAAATAGAAACAAAAGTAGAAGAAATAATCACTGAGGAAGTTGTTAAGATGAAAGAGAAACCAGAGAAAGAAGAACCAGTTAAAGAAGAGAAACCAGTTCATCTTGAAGAGAGTAAACCCAAGAAAGAGGAAGTATTTGATATTGAAACAATCGTAAAAGAAGAGTATATTAAACCCGAAGATGAAATAAGAGAAACAGTTACCGAAATAATTGTTGAGGAAAAAACGAAAGAAGAGAAGCCCAAAAAGGAAAGAAAACCAAGGTGGGCCAAACCTGAAAAAGTTGAAACCAAGTTAGAGGAACTTGTTACTGAAGAATTCCCTGTTGAGGAAGAAAAGCCGGTACAAGCAGTTGAAAAGAAACCTAAGAAAAAAGAAGAGACAGTTGTCGAGACCGTTGTTAAGGAAGAATACACTACACCTGAAGAGAAAATAAGAGAAACTATTATTGAGGACGTTGTAGAAGAAAAACCAGAGGAAAAACCCAAAAAAGAAAGAAAACCAAGGTGGGCTAAACCTGAAAAAGTGGAAACCAAGGTAGTGGAAATTGTCACTGATGAGGTTATTGTGGAAGAAGAGAAGCCAAAGGCAGTGGAACCTTTAAGAGAAGATGAACAAACTAAGCAAGAGATAATTATTGAAGAAATAGTGGAAGAAAAGCCAATTGAAGAAAAACCCAAAAAGGAAAGAAAACCAAAGCGGACTAAACCGGAAAAAATGGAAACAAAGTTGGAGGAAATTGTTACTGAAGAGGTTATTATGGAAGACGAAAAACCAAAGATAGAGAAGCCTGATAAAGAGGAAAAACCTGTTAAACCATTCGAAAAGAAAGAACCTAAGAAAGAAGAAATAAATATTGTTGAGACCATAGTTAAAGAATATGTTAAACCTGAGGAAGATATAAGAGAGACAATTATTGAAGAAGTAGTGGAAGAAAAAACAACAGAAGAAAAACCCAAGAAAGAAAGAAAACCAAGATGGGCTATTCCTGAGAAAGTGGAAACCAAGTTAGATGAAATTACTACTGAAGAGATTACT
>SEYY01018312.1:0-14876 GCA_009176605.1 Armadillidium nasatum
AAGGAAGAACAAGCACGAGTATTGAGGGGTGAAGTAATAGGAGAGATAGGAGACGAAACCTCTAATTCTTTAAAGATATTAGGCAATATTTCATTTCGGAACTTTAGTTCCTCTTGAACCCTTTTATTAAGGTTTTTATTAAATTTCTTTATCTTTTTACTACAGGTCAGTTTATTTTGTTTAACAGTATTTCTTTTCTCTTTCTTTTTTAATATCATCAACTGTTTCTTCAAAACATCTTTTTTCTTACTTAAATTTTCCTTTCCCAGACTTGACTTTACTTTCGAAAAATTAACCTTTAACCCATTATTTAAAAGTATAAGTCTCCACCATTTTTGTGATTTAACCCTTTCTTCCAAGTCTTTGAGATTTAAGTTTTTCCTCAATGTTTTTGTGGAATGGTCGCAATTTTCTAATATGATGGTGTATCTAAATTTGTTACTTTTAAACTTTCTATATAAATCATTTAATACATCTATTAACTTGACGCTAGCGAAATTTTTATCCTTCAGATTCATAAAAGAAATATGAATTTCTTTTCCCGTGATGTAACTGTCAGGGATTCTCCCATCTAAAATCATTTTAATTTCTCTATTCACTAGCATTTCTACATTTACTAGCCAATCACTTTTAGTTTGTATATGCTTAGCGAATATTCTAAAAAAAGTATCAGTAGGAATGGAATCATTGAGCAATTCTTTAAACGAATTGTCGCAAGACATTTTAATATCTGTAATTAAATTTAATATAATTCCTAAGAAAAGAGAAAAGGACAATAATTTAGTATTAATGCTTAAGAAAAAGTATATATAAAATATAATATAAATAATATGAAAATATATAATAATAATTTCATTCCTCTTAGAAAATTATATCTAATTTTCTAAAGTCATTTTACCATAGAATACCATGTACACTCCTTTGTTGTACATGATTGGTCTCTGAGTACAGTGGATAAATATTTATCCCACATGTAGTCACAAGGCGGTCTAACATGGATTGTTCCCATAGGAATCACATCCACTTAGTGTTAGGATTAGAACTTTTTAAGGTTCCACGCGAGACCTACCAAACTATGATAACCATTATCTCCTACATAAGGTCGTTGCAACTTTAATGATACCTAACATAAATGAATAAATAACTATAGCAATAATTTATATAAAAAAATAACTTCTATTCATAATCCTTTCCTATCGAACATTAAAGGTGTACAAACAAAACATAAACAAATATTTTCTCTAATTTTCTTAACTTTGACTCTCATTTTAATAATCCTCTTATCCTTTATTCTCTCTCTTTTTTTATTTATCTTTAACTTCTGATCTACATATTTAATAATAATTAGTATATTAATGACGCACAACCACTAACATATATAAACTTAAGTATTACTGATCGTATTACTATACAGTTCTTTATTTTATAAAATATTCTCTTTATTTATATATTCTAAACTTCACTAAAATATATATATACTTTCTTTAAGTAGTTATTCAAAGGAAACGTTTTATTTTACAATCTAATTTGTTTTGTTTTTAACATATGAAATTTCAATCTAAAATGAATAATATAAAATGGGGAAAAAAAATCTATGTGCAAAGGGATCTTCACCACTGACATTAATTTGAACAAGGACTTACTACTGGTAACAAATTTAAAGTCCCACCGCTGCCACCAATTTAAAAGTCGAATCTTTGTGAGGTCTAAAAGGTGGTTAGAATTTGTGGTGAATCACAAAGAACGCTTTTAATAAAAAAAAAAATATAAGGAGAGATTGAAATTTCAAAGGGGTTAAAAACAAAACAACCTTTCAACTTAATACTATTTTATTTACAGAAAAATAATAGACAATAATGGTAGCAAAAACATGAGCGGTTAAAAAGTTAATTATAAAGGGATAAAAAACAAATTACATGACGGGGCTTGAAAGGAAAAAGGGTCTATTAATAGACAATAAGGGAAAATGTTTAGATGACCTTTCGTTAAAGAACACGTCTTTGAACATAAGGACCAAGATCCTTATTTAGTCTTTAAACTACACAAGTTCAAGAACTCGTGTGCTGGGCAAAGAGAAAGAATTCTCTTTCGATGTTCACCATGTATAAGGATACATCACTCAGCTTGGCCAAGACCAAATAACGGATTCAGGAATCCGTTCCCTTATAACCCTTTGTAGTAAAGACTACAAGACAAGATCAAAGGACCTCGGGGCTTTGTCTACTTGTTAAATAATTCTAATCGACTTCCTTTTATAGTCTGTGGGCTTAAGTGTGCTACCAATAATAATAATAATAATAATAATACAATTTTAATTCATACAATGCATAAATAAACTTAAGAGAAATAAAATAAAAAGAAATGTTACAGCGAAGTTTTTAAGATTCCTCTTTTGTGGTAATAATTATTAATTAAAAAATAGAAGAAAATCATGTCTTACAAATAAGTAAAATAAAAAAAAATTTATATTATCCAGGCCTAGAATTTAACTTATTTGTAATGATGATTTTGTTCACAATGGACATAAATTTAATATATAATGGATATACATATTGTCAGTCAGTCAAAAAAAAAAATAATAACAATAAATAATTAATCTAAATGATGTCAAAAAAATATACTTGTCAAAAAAAAAAAAATTTTTTTTTTTTTTTTTTTTTTATATGACTAATTAAATAACAGGGAACTTGCTTCCTCTAATGAGTATAGACCCTTTGAAAAGGAGGAGTTAGTTGAAGAGGTAAGGTTTGATAAAGAAGAAAGTGATGGAAAGGAAGAAGAAAGAGGGTGAAAAGAATGAGATGAAGAAGAAGATAAGAAGGAAGAACAAGCACGAGTATTGAGGGGTGAAGTAATAGGAGAGATAGGAGACGAAACCTCTAATTCTTTAAAGATATTAGGCAATATTTCATTTCGGAACTTTAGTTCCTCTTGAACCCTTTTATTAAGGTTTTTATTAAATTTCTTTATCTTTTTACTACAGGTCAGTTTATTTTGTTTAACAGTATTTCTTTTCTCTTTCTTTTTTAATATCATCAACTGTTTCTTCAAAACATCTTTTTTCTTACTTAAATTTTCCTTTCCCAGACTTGACTTTACTTTCGAAAAATTAACCTTTAACCCATTATTTAAGAGTACAAGTCTCCACCACTTTTGTGATTTAACTCCTTCTTCCAAGTCTTTGAGATTTAAGTTTTTCCTCAATGTTTTTGTGGAGTGGTCGCAATTTTCTAATATGATGGTGTATCTAAATTTGTTACTTTTAAACTTTCTATATAAATCATTTAATACATCTATTAACTTGACGCTAGCGAAATTTTTATCCTTCAGATTCATAAAAGAAATATGAATTTCTTTTCCCGTGATGTAACTGTCAGGGATTCTCCCATCTAAAATTTTAATTTCTCTATTCACTAGCATTTCTACATTTACTAGCCAATCACTTTTAGTTTGTATATGCTTAGCGAATATTCTGAAAAAGTATCAGTAGGAATGGAATCATTGAGCAATTCTTTAAACGAATTGTCGCAAGACATTTTAATATCTGTAATTAAATTTAATATAATTCCTAAGAAAAGAGAAAAGGACAATAATTTAGTATTAATGCTTAAGAAAAAGTATATATAAAATATAATATAAATAATATGAAAATATATAATAATTTCATTCCTCTTAGAAAATTATATCTAATTTTCTAAAATCATTTTACCATAGAATACCATGTACACTCCTTTGTTGTACATGATTGGTCTCTGAGTACAGTGGATAAATATTTATCCCACATATAGTCACAAGGCGGTCTAACATGGATTGTTCCCATAGGAATCACATCCACTTAGTGTTAGGATTAGAACTTTTTAAGGTTCCACGCGAGACCTACCAAACTATGATAACCATTATCTCCTACATAAGGTCGTTGCAACTTTAATGATACCTAACATAAATGAATAAATAACTATAGCAATAATTTATATAAAAAAATAACTTCTATTCATAATCCTTTCCTATCGAACATTAAAGGTGTACAAACAAAACATAAACAAATATTTTCTCTAATTTTCTTAACTTTGACTCTCATTTTAATAATCCTCTTATCCTTTATTCTCTCTCTTTTTTTATTGATCTTTAACTTCTGATCTACATATTTAATAATAATTAGTATATTAATGACGCACAACCACTAACATATATAAACTTAAGTATTACTGATCGTATTACTATACAGTTCTTTATTTTATAAAATATTCTCTTTATTTATATATTCTAAACTTCACTAAAATATATATATATTTTCTTTAAGTAGTTATTCAAAGGAAACGTTTTATTTTACAATCTAATTTGTTTTGTTTTTAACATATGAAATTTCAATCTAAAATGAATAATATAAAATGGGGAAAAAAAATCTATGTACAAAGGGATCTTCACCACTGACATTAATTTGAACAAGGACTTACTACTGGTAACTAATTTAAAGTCCCACCGCTGCCACCAATTTAAAAGTCGAATCTTTGTGAGGTCTAAAAGGTGGTTAGAATTTGTGGTGAATCACAAAGAACGCTTTTAATAAAAAAAAAATATAAGGAGAGATTGAAATTTCAAAGGGGTTAAAAACAAAACAACCTTTCAACTTAATACTATTTTATTTACAGAAAAATAGACAATAATGGTAGCAAAAACATGAGCGGTTAAAAAGTTAATTATAAAGGGATAAAAAACAAATTACATGACGGGGCTTGAAAGGAAAAAGGGTCTATTAATAGACAATAAGGGAAAATGTTTAGATGACCTTTCGTTAAAGACACGTCTTTGAACATTAGGACCAAGATCCTTATTTGGTCTTTAAACTACACAAGTTCAAGAATTCGTGTGCTGGGCAAAGAGAAAGAATTCTCTTTCGATGTTAATGAATACATCCTCAGCTTGGCCAAGACCAAATAACGGATTCAGGAATCCGTTCTCTTATAACCCTTTGTAGTAAAGACTACAAGACAAGATCAAAGGACCTCGGGGCTTTGTCTACTTGTTAAATAATTCTAATCGACTTCCTTTTATAGTCTGTGGGCTTAAGTGTGCTACCAATAATAATAATAATAATAATACAATTTTAATTCATACAATGCATAAATAAACTTAAGAGAAATAAAATAAAAAGAAATGTTACAGCGAAGTTTTTAAGCTTCCTCTTTTGTGGGAATAATTATTAATTAAAAAATAGAAGAAAATCATGTCTTACAAATAAGTAAAATAAAAAAACTTTATAATATATATATATAGGCTGAGTCTGGAGGGACGTAACAAACTCAAGTAGTTTATTGTACGTAGGATAATAATTTAAAAGAACATATTTTCATATTCGATTTGCATTTGTTTTAATTTTATAGCACGATTTTTTTTTATGTTCGGAGGTGTGAATTTTTTCGAATTGGAAAATAAATCTCGACACGTAGTCAATTAAGGGTATTTAATTCAGAGAACAAAACTCGGTTAGAATCTTTTGCAGCCAATAGATTTTGAAATATGCATTCCAAATTTCAGATCATTCAAAACAGTGGATTGGCACTAGGGTTGACTTGAAGTTGGGTGAAATTGTCCAAAAAAAATTTAAATCGTTATAGTCTCGTAAAAACGTTAGGAATGTTTTTTTTATTTATTTATTTTTTTTTTATTTTTTTTAGTCTTGGAAAAAGCTACCTATACTGAAATTTACAAGAGAATGATAAAAATATTTCAACATTGAATCCTTCCCTTAAACAAAATATACATTAATATTTTGGTTGTCATAGTGTTATGTTATTAAACGTTCGAAAATACCGCTATTAAACTAAACATTTTCGGCTTTGTCTACAAATAGGCTGCTGTGGCTTTCCTGATTTCTACATTATTCCTTAAAAATACGTTGAATTAATGGATCCCGAGTGTCTACTTTTATTCTGTATACGTCAGTTTTGAACGAGCCCCATAAACAATCATCTAGTACTGTGATGTCCAGAAATCTTGTAAGCCAACTAATTGGACCACCGCGACAAATCCAACCCTCTGGAAACCTTTTCGTCCAAATGTTGCTTGACCTGAAGAGCAAAATGTGTGGGTGCTTTAATCATGCTGAAAGTACATATGCATTCAAATGTTTAGAGGAACATCATCCAATAGTCTTTGTAATTCATTTTCTAAAAATTCGAAATAATGGTCTCCTGTGAGGCGATTCTCAAATATAAAAGAGCAAATTAAGTACCCATCACCTATGTTGAAAATTGGTCTAGACTGTTGCGTTGCGATTTTCGTCTTGCCCACCCATGACTTGCGAGTGTTATTAATGCCCTCGCGGGTAAATGTTGCTTCAATCCGTGAAAAGAATGCGCGATACAACATGATGATTATTATTTATCCACCAACAAAATTCCATACGTGTTGAGCATAATCTTCCCGGTTATAGGTTTTGCACTCTCTGTACATGGAATTGGTATAAGCCATTGCTGGTGGAGTTTGTTTTTTACTCTATTTGTGGAATGTACCAATTGAGTAGCAATTCTATGGGAGCTTGGTCGTTGGATCTTCCCCTACTTAGATCCAGAATATTTTCTACTTCTTCTAAACGTTGGCGAGTAGCTCGTTCGGATGTTATATCAGCACTGGGAAGTATTCATATCTCGCACAGTTTGATTGAAAACTCTGATAAATACTTTTTATTATGATGTTTGGGATGGGTGAAACGTTGACGATATTTTCCAGCAGCACCTGTAGCACTCACATTGCAAAACTCATACATAAACGACATTTTACATAATGAATTCATGCAACTAAAGCAATATCTGCTACACTAAATATCAAATTTTTTAAAGAATTAGATCAATACAAGCAAGTTGATGATAAAATCACCAAGATGGCAATCCTTAAATCATCTATATTTAAATGATGGATGTATATCATCTGCTTTATTTGATGATTCGGTTACTGAAAAAACAAACTAGGAATGAAAAAAAAGATTACGGCTGTTTCAGAAAAAAAAAAAAAAGTTGAAAGGGTAACTATAAGCAGTGTCAAGAAATTAGCATTAAAAAAAAGATGTTTTCCAATTCCTACAAAGTTCAGATGAAAAATTTTTGCTTAAAATAGCTAGCAATTTACCTATAACATTATTGCGTTGATTTTCAATTGAAAACTTATCGCAATTACATCCATCCCAACTGATTAATTACGAACAGTATCAACAAGGAAAGCTTCTAATAGAGAAATTAAAGAATGTGATTGAATCTGCGGAAAGGAGTGTAAAAATAATTTAAGATCCTAACGAGAATGTTACAAAAGTTGAAGATCAAAAGCAATTTTATTGCAAGTTACTTAAACCTCTGTAAACTGTAATTATAGTTCTATCAACTCATAAACCAATCTTTACACTTCTATTTTTAATTTCGTACAGTCCAGGACTATCGCCTTGAATATTCTCATTCGAGTAAAATAGCCTTACAGAAAATATAACATTCGTCAAAGAGAATTTTTATTTATCATTATTTTATATTAAGGTTTGATTTTTTTAAAAAAAATATTGTATAATCATATTTTGTAATTTTAAATTTCATAAAGTCTTAAATATAATAACACCCAAAGTTGGCACTTTTTAATTCTCAAAATAAAATATTAATTGAAGAAATAATATCTAAAGAAATATACACTTGGTTTGTGAAGATTTTATGTGGTGGAGTTTGTGGATCTTTAGTTGAAAAAATTTTGAGTGTTATATGCCAAATAAATTAACTATAAATATAAAACAGGGTTAGATTATATGATTGAATAACTATAAAATTATCTTAAACCAAAAGGTTTTGAGGAAAAAATATACCAGTTACAAACTTGCTTTCGGGGAAGTTTGTATATTTTGAATCAAAACAGTTTTGCGATTTTAAAATTCACACAAGGGTCAACAAGAAAATGGAAAGAGACAAAGTTGTAAAGGTGTCTCAGAGCGACATAAGCTTCATTGAAATATAATGATTCTTCAAGGAAAATTTTTAAAAAAAAAAAAAAAAGAGTATATTACGAAGAGAGAGAGAAAAAAGTATTTTTTTCCCCTAAAATGAGGTTGTTTTTAATTGTATATTAGTTAGTCGAAATCACCGAATCTCACACAAATTATTTTACGAAAATTCTACAATAAAAAGATTTGCACACAGAAGCAACCACAGTTTGTAGAGGAAACATAGTGTTATTAAGTGAAGAAACTATATACAATGAATAATAACTAGAATATCATTCTGGAACAAATTTAAATTTAGATAAAATATTGAATAAACAGCCATTTCCTTTTATTCCACCATAAACTCACGCATTGTCATTATTATTGAATTCTGTAAGGTAGATTGAAAATATATATTCCAGAATGTATAATAATTTTGAATTGCTTTATAAATATTTTCTCATTTTATATTTATCATACTTTTAATATTAATTTAAAAAGAAATTATTGCCCTACTCATATTAATTTACAATCTAGATAAGTATATATTGCATAGGCATGTGTCTTTATAATTGTTAATGTAAATAATTAAAACGATATAATTACCTAAAAATACCCATATAACAGGATGAATCCTCCCAACAAATTTGTTCAGTTGACTATAGAAACTCTCGACTGAATTATTCGTTTTTTCCGTTCTTCTGAAAACACTTAGTATATCCAGTCTATTCAAACGCTTTGTACATATTGTACAATTTTGAGAAGCTGAAAGTATTTAGTTGAGTATAAAATAGAAATGAAATGCAAAACAAAACAACTCAATCTTTACCTTAAGATATTTCTATATATATATATATATATATATATATATATATATATATATATATATATATATATATATATATATATATATATATATATATATATATATATATATATATATTATAAGGTTAATTAATAAAAAATTAAAAAATTTATAGAAAAGGCTACTCACATTAGGTTTCGTAACGATATTATTTAGGTTCTGTATAGTTATCGATAATTTAGTAATTGCAAAAAGAATAAATTGTTCAGGCAGGAAAGGAACGAATAGAAGTTGTCTTCCTCTTTACTGTAAATCCCTCGTTTCTTTATAAAAGAAATTACAGCTTATAATATATATATATATATATATATATATATATTATATATATATATATATATATATATATATATATATATATATATATATATATATATATATATATATCTTATTTTTTTTTTTTTTTTTTTTTTTTTTTTGGATGCGAACTTGGTTACGTGAAATGTTTTTATAAATATTTTCATAAATTTAATTTTCTAAGGGACTTTATTACTGATTTAATTTTTTGTGCCGGGAAATAAAAAGATGATCGTGTAAATATTGCAGAAACTATCCTAATAAAGCGTTTTTAGGGATGAAGGACTAAGTTGTTCATATGGTAGTGTAGATTGAAACAGTGCTGAATAATCTTAAAAATATCGAAGAATGGAAAATTTATCAAGGAATGTACAAATGAATAAGCTTGAGTTTTTGAATTTAAATGTTTATATGAGAAACAATTAACTGAGGTTTAGCTATTGATTATTTTACGTTATATTTGAAAAATAAGGAAGCGTATTATAATTGAAAGAACTAGAGCTTTGTGCTGCTAGGATAGATCAGATGTAAAAATAAATTTATTGTGTTCCGTGTTAAGTATTGACACTTGTTGAATATGTATATTGCAACTTGAAAAAGAGGCAGCAAGTGCCTGAGCTTCTGCAAATGCAAGATATAATAAATATGAGACGAAACTGGAATGTATTACATCCTTAATTAGTTATATTTTTAAATTTCGTTAAACAAATGAAATTGGCAATAAGTTAAATCGGAGTTGCAATAAGCTTTATCAATTTGAAGACGAAACTGGAATGTATAACAAAAGTTAGTAAAATATTTTAATTTCTTACCTTACAAAAATGAAAATGGCAACCAGTTACATCGGAGTCGCAAAAAGTATCTAATATTGAAGATTGTAAAGCGGCTCATAGTCCGTTAAAAACTTTTGTGGTTTGAATTTTGGAAAATGTTGCTGAATAACATTTCCATACTGCATCATACGCAGACTTTGTTTTTCTTGACATCCCAACATTTATTACAGGGAATAACTGTGATTATGTATATGTATATATATATATATATATATATATATATATATATATATATATATATATATATATATATATATATATATATATATATATATATATATATATATATATTGTAAAGGTTCCCAGGTGTGGGTGCGTGTGTAATGTGGAAAAACACACCAGAGGAAATTACAAATAATAAAAATAATGAAGAGTAATGCTTCCTTTAGGTATTTTATAATTAAGGTTGAGGTAGGAGAACAAAACAAATTAGATTATCTTAATACTAAGTTTATTATATACAAATAGAGAAAATATGAAATACAAAATAAAATAATAATGTCCATTGCAAACAAACCCCGGTAGCATGCTGTTAAATCTATAGCGGCCTGGAGACGCGAATGGTCCTTATATTCCATTTTGTACCTGTACTATAATAATTATTCTAAAATAAATAATACAGTTTCTATTCTCTCAGATAGGAAATAATGCACAGATCTCGCAACCAGAACTCATAATCATTGACTCCTCTCAAAGCCAATTTGCTTCACACAAAGCTTCTAACTAACATTAGAAATAGATCCTCACAGACCTATAACTTCCTAACTCTCTCAAGCCTAGATTCCTGATCCTCACAGATCTCAATTCTAGTTCCTAGAAGTAGAGGTCCAACTCTCACAAGCCAGAAAAGAAGTGAGCTCTCATAGACTAGAACTTTTGTTCCCTCGCAGGAATTAGCTCTCTCTCTCAAGAGGTTGCTTTGGCTCTCTCAAAAGAGCTAACAATTCCCTCTCAGGAATGTTTCTCCCACCCTCCAATTGTTCAGTCAATTTCCGCGTCTAAGATAAACAGTGAGCGTCTTTTAAAACTCTGTTTGGATCTACTGTACAAAAATATCCTATATAAAATATGAAAATAGAATAACAAAATAAAAATATAAATTAATATTCAGAACTATCGCTTACAGATAAATGAGACTAACTAATTTATTTGAACAAGGTTTTGAGGAAAATACTTCTAAAATTAAATATGGCTAAATTAGGAAGAAATATATTTTAAGAATTTAACTTGAACTATATTATAATAATATCTAAATCCTATTAAATTTTGGATTCATAACAGTCTCTAATCGTTTTGTAAATTTACTTTATAAAGAAAATAAAAGTTGAACAAAACACTATTTCTCTTCCCAAAATTCAGAAGCATCTCGATAAATTTAACAACGAGACAACGAAGTTTTTGCTAAGCTCAATTTCATTAAACTTAAATATATATATATATATATATATATATATATATATATATATATATATATATATATATATATATATATATATATATATATATATATATTCTTTCTTAATAATCACTTTTTATAAAACACAGATGTTAAAAACTGCTTTATTAGTAACATAATATTTCTTTTAAGTATGACAAATCCTAGCTTTCGTGGAATTTTCGCTCCACCTCTTTCAGGGTGTGTCAAGAAAAGAATTCTTTTCTTGACACACCCTGAAAGAGGTGGAGCGAAAATGCTCCACGAAAGCTAGGATTTGTCATACTTAAAAGAAATATTATGTTACTAATAAAGCAGTTTTTAACATCTGTGTTTTATAAAAAGTGATTATTAGGGAGAAAGAATATTTAAATAAATATCTCAGTGCGAACTAATTAGCACTTAATAATTTATATATATATATATAATATATATATATATATATATATATATATATTATATATATATATATATATATATATATATATATATATATATATATATATATATATATATATATATATGTAAACTTTTTTGATCTCTTTGTCCGCTGTCTGCCACCAATTGTAAAAATATTAGTTCACCGCTGTTCACCAATTGTAGAAATATTTAATAGGGATGGTGTTCACTGTTCTCTTTACGATGATGCGTTTAACATGTTCTTCTGATTGACGTCTTTAAAATGTTCAAATCATTCGATCGTTGACAAAGGGTTAAAAGTAAACATATCTATGTTAATAAAAATATAATAATCTAAGAACTTAATAAAAATATACAAACGAATATATAATAACTTGGTAGCGTGAAGATGGAGCCGGTTTAACATAATCTTAAGTTTCTTATATTTGGCCTTCTCTTCAGAGGAGTTTCGAGGGATCAACGACTTTAGTAGTTTCTTCAATAAATAGATTCTTTTATTTGACGTACGTAGAATATCTTTATCATTTTTGTCTCCTTACGGACGAACAGTTCTTTACTCTCTTACGAACAGTAAAGTTTGAAGATGTTCCTTGTCTTACGACCAAGGTGTTTGATTCTCTCTTCGTTGATTGTTCTCTCTTGATTCGTTCTCCCTTGATTGTTCTCTCTTTATTCGTTCTCCCTTGATTGTTCTCTTGATTGATTGATATCCATAAATTCTACTCTTTTATAGTTTATCTTATTAACTCGGCTTCCATTAATATTCATTTAAATCAAAATATGAAATCCTAATAAAATAATTATTTTAACATAAAATCATTAAACAAATTAATTTAAAAAGCGTGAAATATAAAAATCGCATGATACATTTTTTTAGAAAAAAAGAGTTAGAAAAGTAAAGTGCAGTTTCGTGTAAAAACTGAACTTTTACATCTCTCCCTAAATCAAATCAAAATTAATTTACAATCTAAAAAAACTAAAAGTTAACAAAATTACAAATTTTGAAGTTCTTTTATGAATGCAAATAAAATATATTTCCATTCATAAAATCACACGATACATTTTTAAGAAAGACAAAGAAAGTTCGTTTTAATATAAAAACTGAACTTTACATGCCTCCCTTCAAAAATGTATGGAGATATAATGGAGATATCCTAAATGAAATTTTGACTAATATTTTCATCTTCAAAATGATCCTGAGAGAAGAAGAAGATAACATAAAATATGATCATTAAATATCGATGAACAATATCGAAGAGCTCAAGAGATCATCTTAGAAGAAAGCAAGAGCCTATTATGGAACTCTCGACTGTAAAGTGAGAGTAACCTCTGACTATAAGGTAGAGGTAAATAATCCATTCTACAAGAGTTAAAGGATCGTTTTATCGAGAAGAGTATAAAGGAAAGTAACCATCAGGAATGTTGTGAACTCATCGTAACTTCCTCCGAAGAGAGAATCAAGCTACCTTTTTATTATATAGTTATTAAGTTTTATACCGTTGTATGTTCGTATAATATATATAAATATATATATATATATATATATATCATATCATCATCATCACCGTCCAAACCGGTAGGCTGGCGCCTGCCGGGTGCTACTCCTCCAAAATCTTCTCCACGCATTTCTGTCCTCAAACATTCGGTTGTCTTCTATCTCTTCCAGTGTCTTGTTTCTTCGTTGTGTGGCTTCTCCTACCGCCTCCATCCATCTCTTCCTTGGTCATCCCGCCGGTCTTCTTCCTTCTAGCTCTCTCTCAGTCTCTCTCCCTCCCCCATTCTCTTCACGTGACCAAACCATCTCAGTTGGTTTCTTTCTATGCATTCCAAAATTGATTCCACCCCAAGTTCCTCTCTCACCAGTTCACTCCTCATCCTATCTCTCAGTGATACTCCCCTGATGACCCTAAGGACTCTCATTTCCACGGCCTCGATTCTGCTCTTATGCACTCTATTCATTGCAAAACATTCTGAACCGTACAACAATATTGGTCTGAGTATTGTTTTATAAATAATCACCTTCACTTCGGTTGTATTCCTCTCTCCTTTAGTAACGGATAACAGCATTCCCACATTCTTTGAGAATCTTCCTATTCTCTCCCTCAGTTCGTTTTGCTGTCTTCCCTCTTCGCCGAACACCACACCCAAATATTTAAATTTCCTCACCTGCTTATGTCTAGTCCCGTCTATGTTCACAACTATCTCTTCTCTCTCCCTAGCTATTACCATTACTTCTGTTTTCTCTCTGTTTATTTTCATGCCCATAGAGTTCAACACATCATTCCACCTATTCACTGCTTCCTGAAGATCCTCAGTTGTTGATGATATCACTGCCGCAACATCCGCGAATACCAGTGTGTCTTCTCTATTCTCTCTTATTCATATTCTTTTAAAGCAGCTGTCCAGGTACAGTGCGAAAAGCAATGGTGACAATACACTGCCCTGCCCTGCCCCACCCCGGATTTCACTCCAACCCCTCCTCCTTAATATTTATAGGTTTTTCGTACATGCTCTTAATAGCTGTTGACAATTTCTCAGGAATGTTGTACGCTGGGTCTTCTAATACTCTCCACAGTCTTTAACCTTTTTATCCTATCGAAAGCTTTTTCTAAGTCAATGAATGTTACAAACGCTTTCTTGTTCCATTCTATGTTTTTCTCCGTCAGCATCTTCATATGGAATATCAAGTCTGTCGTGCTTTTACCTGGTCTAAAACCATGTTGCCATTTTCCAATTTTATCTTCAACCTTCATCCTCAATCTTTTCTCCAAGATCCTTTCGTATATCTTACTCGCTCCTATTAACAACACTATACCTCTATAATTTCCACATTCTCTTCTATCTCCCTTTTTATGTATTGGGCAGATTACTGCTTTCCTCCATTCTATTGGTATTTTTCCTTCTTCCCATACCTTGTTGAATATCAATGTTAACCACTTAGTCATTCCGTCCCCTGTCTTGAATAACTCGTTACTGAGTCCATCGTATCCTGCACTTTTCCCGTTTCTTAACGTTTTAATTGCCTCTCTCACCTCTTCTAACTGAATCAATCTGGTTTCCTCTAGTCCTTGTCTTTCT